>JAAAKQ030286526.1:0-10373 GCA_010016005.3 Zanna intricata | reverse complement strand
TCTTCAGAGGATGAGATGAACGAATTGTAGCGTGTGTGAAAAATGCCACGCCTGACCGGGATTCGAACCCGGGACCTGCGGATGAAAAGCCGAGACGCTACCACTCGGCTACGGAGGCCGGCAGGTCAGGATTTGCTTATTTAAAAAACAAGTTCCCCAGAATCAAGTGAAACTAAGATTAAATAATGAATATTCATAGGACCACACATATGGGAAATGATAAAAAATAATATCTTTGACAATCAGTTGAATGAGGCTGAGAAATTTGCTTGGATATCATTCAACAGTGTCTGCAAAAACCTTTTAGGAAATCATAAGGAAGAAAATTAAAAAGAAATAGTAGATGATCTTTTAACATCAAACGGACTTATGGGGTGCAATATATCACTGAAAATCCAATTTTTTCATTCCCATCTGGATTTCTTCCCAGAAAATCTTGGAGCAGTGGGCAACGAACATGGGGAGCGGTTTTATCAAGACATTTCAACTATAGAAAAACAATATCAGGGAAAAGGGGATCCAAATATGCTTGCAGACTCTTGTTGGACACTTAAGAGAGATAAACCTGAAATAGAACACAAAAAAAAAAAGAAAGAAAATATGGCAAGAAAACTGACACTTCCATCTTCTAGGTAAGCATGTATATTATTGTATTGTGTAAAACAATTAAAAAATTTAAATCACTCGTCAGTCAAAAACATGATAGAGACAAACTAGTTAAATTTTTTAATTCAGCGCAAGAAATACTAATAAGTACACAGATTATAATTTTTGTGACAAAAAATAGTAATTTTTTGTTGACCAGTGTTATCAGTAAAGTGCAATTCCTCCCGCCCAGGTATGGATCATTTTATTCTCTCGTTCTCGCTTACTTATGTGTTTGCTAGTTGTAGGGAGCTAAACAATAAATTATCTAAGAATATGCCTGGCTGTTTATTTTTATCTCAGGAGATTATATATGTTTTATTTTGATTACTGATTATTTGACTGATTAATCGTACTAATTACCCAAAACACCCACAAATATGGCATAAAGTTGTACAAACTTTGTACAACAAATAGATACACTCGTGAAATAATATATATGTTGGTAAAGGAACAACTAATCCAAAATAAAATCATATCGAATCATTAGATTGTAATTAACAAACGCTATAGAATATGCAGAGGGGAAAACACAGTATGCAGACAATTTTTATTATGGTATACAATTTTCAAATATTGTATGAAAATAAACCACGTACTAAGGAAATTTACAAAGTAACAGGAAAGGGGTTCCAAAAACAATATAAAGACAAGGTTAAAACGTGGTGAAAAAATAAAATTAAGGTAATAAAATAGAAATATATAAAAGCGGTTATGATCTTAACTGCTGAATATTCTCATGACATCAATTTAATCGAAACTGGGAAGATAAATAAAAAAGGTGAAGCAATGAAAAAACCAAGTTGATCAAGTTGTGTAATACATTACAAAAAGGCAAAAAAAGGGATAGGTGTTAGTCAGATATCGTCATACCATTCTCTTTTGCGTAAGAATATGAAATCGTACAGTTAAGTAGCATTCGAATTAAGTTTTGAAGTGAAGTAGTTAATGCACGGATTATTTATGAGATGATTCGGGGTAATAAAAAACATAACATAATTACTCGTATAATTATTAACATAATTATATAACATAATTCAAGAGAATGTTGCCAAGAGTTTACTTCATATAGACAATATCATAGCGAGTACAATCCGCTGGCAAGAGAAACAAGCAAGAAACTTTGCCGCACATTTAACAAGCCAGAAGGTCCCCGTGGTAAAAGAAAAAAAAATGCAGAGGTTGTTACCAAAGTTTAAAGGAAACAAATAAAATATATATATATATATATATATATATGTATAAATTTAATATTAAATAATAATAAAACAATTGATATTAATTCTTCACTTCTGAATAATTTTACACAGCGACTATTACTGCTGATAATATTAACGATGTAAAAATGCAATGCGCATTATTTAAAAATAAAACCATACAATTTTAAAATAATTTAAACTCATTGTTCAGTTGTGAGTGTTTGTTTAACATTCAGTGCCATGGTTTATTTTTTTTTTGATTTTATCATTTTGGAGTTTGAATATTCTTTTGCGGAAATGTGTGACCTGCATTTAATGTATGATTTAGCAAACCGAAACAGGGCAGAAGCAACAGGACTGTATGAAAACAGGTTTCCTATTAAGACATGTGCCAAATGAAAACACTTTTGAAAGACTTCACACACGGTTTAGGGAGGAAACAGGTTCATTTACAACGGGGAATCATGACCGTGATAGACCAAGGAGTAGAAAAGATTTGTGTAATTTCTAATGATGTATACTTTGAACATCTCTTATAACTTTTAACAACTGTTAACTGTCTATTTAGGAA
Organism: Zanna intricata; assembly: GCA_010016005.3. Lineage (NCBI taxonomy): Eukaryota > Metazoa > Arthropoda > Insecta > Hemiptera > Fulgoridae > Zanna > Zanna intricata. The sequence goes on along the minus strand of JAAAKQ030286526.1, from coordinate 7,958 downwards.
AAAAAAATACACCTAACGTTCTACAACAATTAACGTAAGATTATCACGTAGTTTTTTTTTAATAATGAGGTCTATTATTATGAGAAAATTATTACTTAATGTAATACTAATCTGCAATACTAGAATTAATAATAAATAAAAACAATTAATATTTAATCAAATTAAACGTAAACTGGAAGACATGAAAACAAATGTCATAAATTTTCTGCCATAACCCGGCTATTTGTCAACCTAATTTAAAAAAATAAAATATAATTTTGTTCAAAATAAAAAGTTTAATATTTCAGTAAAATATAAATTTTGATAAAACTAATATTTATGGAATTATAACGGATTGAAAAAAATAAACATGGCTGCCATTTTGTAATTTGCAAAGATATATTTAAGTCCTAATTTTTTTGTTACTTTTAAAACTTTATTACCAAGACGCTTACAAAAATATTAATCTGATTCCTCTATCCTAGTTTAACTTCATTATCATCATCCTTGGCATCCCCTAACGTCATACGGTTATAATTTTTGTCGATAATTTCACGCCGTAGTTTATAAAAACTGCATAGTAATAAAAAAAAATTTCGTTTTCAGACTGTTTTCAATCTGTGACAAACATGCTATTCATAAATAGAAAATAAATTTGATATCGATTACTCACATCATCGGACGATGTAGAACGTCAGATGACTCCAGGCTGTACTGTTATTAAGCATTTATAACGATATGAAAAGGGAACAAAACATTTTTATGATATACTAAACGTATAAAATAATCTAAAATATATAAATTAAAATTAATAATCTATTAATTGTAATATTTATTATAGAATAATGTTATATGCAACACAGAATGAATATTATTCTATATTCATTCTTTTGAATATTATAAAATATATTATATTTTAATTTTGAATATTATATATTATAGTATATAGAGTTATTTCAAAAGCCTTATCGATAGTATTATAAAACTAAATTATTTCAATTTAATCTATTATTTATGAAATTTAAAATAGTTTTTTTCCTTCAGGGGTTGTTCTATCTTGTAATACTTATATACATTCTTATAAAAAAATTTACTTTATTTTTTTAAACTTACTGGTTTTAACTCCGATACATCCCATCCCAAGTACTCTGCAACATTCATCATCTGATTTACTATACAGGCTGTTTCCTAAGCGAAAGAAAAACAAAAATAATTTCAGTGTTAATTAGAAATTAACAAACTATAAATAAATTAAATTTATTTTACGATCTATCGATTAACTTAAAATATGAAAAAAAAATGCACTTGAGTCAATGATATTTTGAAATAAAAGTTATAACTTGACAAAACATCGACCGAGAAATTAAAATCGCGGTATAAATTCCTTGAAATCGTCAATGGACAGACAAAAAATGGAATAACTGTTAGAAAAGAGAAGTTTCTTTCTAATAAGTTAATTTTTAAACTACAATACTGAATTCTTTTGTTTAGGTAATAAAAAAAAAAAAAAATTAAAATAAAAAAAATCTTTCGGATAAGAGTAAGACGGTAATAAATGTGTACAACCGTTCGAAGATGAAATAAGTGCATCCTTATTTTCATTAAAAGGTATCCTGGAAATTAAATCGTGTAAAGCCATGTGGCGCCAAAGGGATGTTAAGAAAGAAGATCCAGTTTATCACCTTAGATGAACGATGAAAGTGAAATTCCGCTCTTTTTTTGCTGGAATTATTACCGATTAATAATCATATCGGTCAACATTATTTAAAATTTATCTTCAAAAATTTTTAAAATAAGCCTATGTATAATAATCCGAATTTATTGGGATAAATATTTGGAAAACGCATCTAATACGACTTCTAATTTGTTTTCTTCAGTTAGATCCAACGACCCATAACAATTTAAAACTGATCACACAATAAATCCCTTCATCCCTTTTTTTACATGCTGTATGTTCTATTGCAGAACAGGTCTTTTTTTCCCTTTACTTCTTTTTTTTCTCTTATGTGGATCAATAACAAAAGGAGAAGCTTAGAAGCATTACACACATTTACAATTTTAATGTTATTAAAAGTTAATGTCAGGTACAGCATGTAAAAAACGATACAAACCGGTAAAAATCCAGAAATTTTCCATAAATGAAGGATAGTAAATAAACAAATGAAATTAAACAATAAATTACATGTAGTAAAACTACTTACATTTCTATCGAGCACACCGTTCCCGTCGGTATCATACAAACGAAACATAACTGAAAAAAAAAAAAAACCATTTTAGAATAAATAGATCTGTAGGCCTAAAATGAATGTTTTAATTAATAATCTTATTTCAATCTATTCTTAATAATTCATAGTTAATAAACAATTTACAAATTAAATTTAATTCAATTTTAAGAAACAGTTGTATTAGCTTTAATTTTTACATGAGTTTTTTTTTTTACTTCGGTTTTATTAGTTACGGAATAAACAAAAAGTCAACAGTCTCTGAATATAATCTCTGGTGTCCAGGTGAGAACCGGTCAAGAAAAGGTCATGGGAAATAATGATATATAAAAATCATGGAGACAAAGAGATTCTAAGAATTTCTGAAGAAGCAGATAGATGACAGTTTGATAGTAATGAGAGCCTGAAATTCCATACCAGGAGAAGTGTAAGAAGGAAAAATAAATATGGCGTTCGGATTAGGGCGAATACATGAAAGAGGAACTAGATATTAAGAGTTTTGCACCGAGTGTACACTCTTGATCATGAAAATCCTTTTTAAAATATTATTAAAGAAGATTAAACACTGAAACCAGGAAGTACGGTGAGGTTCTGTTGACTATTTAACAGTTACGCAGAAATTTTGACGACAAATTTTGGACTGTAAAAATCTTTCTAGGAGCAGGCATAATTTCACAGTTTGAACAATATATTTTAGATATAGGAAGAACAGTTCAACAGGGTGTTCAGAATTACAAGTCACTAAAAAAGTAGAAAATTAATTTTAAACTAATTTAAAAATGGAAATAGTTAAAGTTAAACCCCTTTTTTGTAACCCTTAAGTGGTGCTGTTGGCATGCGATCTATGAGAATGACTTTCTAAGAGATGTTCAAGAAGAGGAAGTTAATGACACTTTCATGCCCTCAAGAACATCTTAGTTAAACGTGATGCTTGGCCCGAGCCCTTTAGTTATGTACATTCCTACTACCACAAAATTTTAAGTATAAAACCTGATACTGTTGACTTATCCGGAACTGCTGAAGGGAAAGTATTGACTGAAACCTTTCTTTCTCACTTTTAAAAGATTTATAGACGAAAAAATTTCCTTGATAAACACCCACGCATCCTTAAAAAAAATAACGTAGCTGACATAATGAAGAGGAGTTCGAATCCTGTGACCTTCGCAGTCAGGCTTGTGGTTTGGGTTAAGATAACCCAAACGATTATCTTAAGAGCCGATTTGAGGTTAAGATCTCAGTACTAGTTTGGCCGCAACTGTTGCGATCAACTCCAAAAATTTAGATACCGTTCGGCTCCTTTCAGAGCCGATCTGTTACGGGTGATGCCTGCCTGTTGGCTCAGCCACCACCGCAGACCGCACTAGCAGCTTACATAAAGAATGACCTTTTCAAGGTCATCGATATTTAATGTGCCTGTTGTCACCCTTTAGTGACAGCTAACAAAAGCATACCAGAATAAGAAAGCTGAGCTTTCAATTATAAAATAATTCTGTATCAAATTTTCAGGGCGATCCACGTAGTGTTACCGGCACTTTCAATACTGATTTTACTAGAGAAAAAAAATTAAAACATCTCTTATAAACATGGGTCCGGAAACGCTCCGTTAGCGAGTTACGGATAGTGAAATGTTTCGTGCTAATACCTGGGCAAAGAGTAAAATAAAACCATACTGAAATTCTAGAAACTCTAATTAAGGAAAAAAACTTGATGGTTCAAGCCAGGTTTTAAAACCATCTTTCCAGTAGTTTTCATAATAACTGAGGTAAAAAAGAAAAAAATTGTCTAAAAACAGATTTTTTTAAGTTTGTAATACAATAACTCTGTTAAATGACTAATAAATTCGTAAAATTGATTATCAAAACTTGTACAGCATTTAATTCTGGGAAAATTGATGAAAAAAATCTAAATAATACAAGTTCTAGATATTTTATTTTATTACTATCACTTAGCGTAAGAAAACTTTTAAACGTTATCAGCTACAGAATATGAAGTTAACATACAATTGATGTAATGTTAAAAAAAATAAAACTGTAACCGATACATACAATAAAGTTTACAGTCAAATTTCAAAAATTTGTCCTTCTACTTCAATAAATTTGGCTGGACGCTTTCGGATTGTTAGCGTTCCTCCCCGCAGTTTTGCACCAATTCCTTAATTTGTGCAGCGTCTGTAATACGAGCAACCAACACTTCACACGTATGAACTTTTCTCTTTTACACAAAATATTTCAACCAACCCTACAAGCAAAAATCTAACGGTGTTAGATCAGGTAATCTTGGTGGTTGGTGGCCAGGAGTGTGGCTCAACGCGGACAATCCATCGCTTTGGAAATTGCTCATTTAAGAAAGCCGATACGGCAAGTGTAAAGTTGAGAGGCGCACTATAGTGCTGAAAGTAAATGCGGTATCTTGATACTAGTGGAACATCTTCTAATAGCAGCGCTTTGCGCTAGCATTGCACTATGTAGAAAAGCAAACATGCTTTTTACGTGTAATCCTTTGGTTTTCATACGGTAAGTGTTAATAATGAAATCAAATTTCTTGAACTTGTATTTTGTTTTTTATTAGGCTTTTTTAGTTTTGATAATAAATTTTATTCATTTATTAGTCATTTAACAAAGTTTTTGTATTAAAAACGTAAAAAACCCTGTTTTTAGACGAATTTTCCTGTTTTACATCTGATATGAAAAATACTGGATATGTACTTCTGAAACCTAATTATTCAATATGGCAGGTCAAAAACCATAAGAAATCATCAAGTTTACCCTTGAATTAGGGTTCATAGAAATTCAGTATGGTTTTATTTCAGTCTTCGCCGAAAATCTGAGCAAAAAAGTTCGCTAGCCATAATTTGCTAACAGCGTTTCCGGTCCAAAGTTTATTGAATTTTTTTTATAATTTTTGTTATTAGAATGAGTTCAGAAAGCCCCGGTAACACTATTTGAATACTCTAGATCTAGGAATTAAAAAGAAATTCTCAAAAATATTAAAGTAATATTTAGCGGTTTACTGCAGTGAAATCGCTGGAAAAGCGGAAGAGAAAATAATAGAATCTTTTAAATGCATTACAGGAGAAAAATAAAGATCGTGTGGGTCGATAAAGTTTAAAATTAGGGAGTTTTAAGGTAAACTGAGAAGAGAAAACACTGTAGCTGAATGCTGTAACGAGATAAGAATAATAGATCGGAACCAGATGAAAAGCTAAAAATGAAAAATTTATTGTTAAATTCCTTATTTTTTTTTTTAATGTAAGACATTTACAAAAATTGAAAGATAAGGTCGTTGGTACACTTTTATGAGATCGAGGTTTAATAATTAACTTAAATTGTTGATTTCTTAATAGAGTGATAAATATAGGGTAAAAAATTTAAAATATAGAAACCACATAAAAGATTAGCAAAAAAGAAACGCAGATCAGCAGCATCAAATCAAACGAATGACTTATGATCTTGAGAAAATTCCCCTAAAAATGTACTTTATTATAATCTTTGTTTATTATATTTACTCTCTACTTTCCTCCATTACAAAATTAATTAATCCTGGTTTATAGGCAAAGATTTATAACACACAAACGCGCGCGCGCACACACACACTCGGAGAGAAAGAAAGAGAGAGAGAGAGAGAATTAAAATAAACAAAAACTTCTGATAAGAAAATGGCAAATTCATTTCATTTTCTACTATCTTACAAGATATTTGATAACTATTTTATATGAGATGTAGGCCTATGTGAGTTGTCAGGCAAATCATCACTGACTATTATTATTATTATTTATTTATTTTAAAATAATGTAAAATAATGATACACTAGATTTATTAAGTACAGATATAAAAAGGTTTTTCAGAATATACATAATGCAATACATGTTTATTAGCGAGTAGAAAAACTATTGCTGCATACAGATAGTAGTAGAATGAGTTCAGAAAGCCCCGGTAACACTATTTGAATACTCTAGATCTAGGAATTAAAAAGAAATTCTCTTAAAGTAATATTTTTATCTTACTATAGTAAGATAGTACATACGAGTAAAATCACAACAAAATCGATTGCAATATGCGTACGATATTGATGATACACAATGAAGGCATTATTCAATTATCAAATCTAAAAACCTAGATTATGTTACGAGCTAATAGTTTCTGTTTTAATTACATTCTAATTTATGTTCAGGTTTTCCTCCTTCAATAAGAGATAAGTAGCAAACGATGTCTTTTAGTGGAACTTGAAGAAAACTGATATCCGTTTGGCTCGATCGGTAGTTATTCTTGTCTGAAATTCAGAATACATCACAAATATGTTAAAAATATATAAAAAGAAAACAGTAAAAAATAATCACTAAACAGTATAGTATTAATATTATTAATACAGAGTCTAATAATATATTTTTATTTTGGTCTCTTCATATCCCTTACAGCCAAACACATCATCCATAGGGACCTAAGGGAGGATCAAGGTGGCATAACAATAAGAATTTTGGTATGCCATTTCGTCAATTAAAATACATAATCTAGAAATGTAAACATATGAATAATAACAGATACAAATTGAAAACCAAACAGGAGAATAACTACAAGAAAAAATTTTTTTCCATAAGTCCATAAAAAATCTTATAAAGTCCATAAAACTACAGCAATACAATTATAATTAATCAATTAAATTGCTCTCTTAATTTTTCTCTCAAATATTAGTAAATCAGAATATCTATTTGCTAAACTAAAAAATCTTGTGATAGAAGAACACACAAAAATCTTCTTGTAAAATAAACACAAAAAATTTAAATTTTTCATCGGATTCCTTAACTAAATCTCCTGTTTAGGCGTTAAACTCTCATATAAGTGATATTAAAATTCATGAGAATTCGTCGATTTACAATTGATTCAATGCTTAGCTGTGCATTTTGAGTATAATAAGAACTGCAGTCACACATGCAGGGAATCTCTATCTCAACGCCCATAAAAAATTTGCACCAAATCAAGTCTAAATAATGTTCTCGATTCCAGGTAGTCGTACAATATTCGATATGCAGACGTACTAACGCCTTATTCACCAGGACCCCCATTTTCATATATTTTGAAAATATCAACGCATCCATCTCGCCCGCACGCAAACTTCTTCTAGCTACTGAAACCATATTATTAATTTTCTGCACAAACTAAAGTTTGGGGTCTAACAGCACCTCGATATTTAACCTCATAAACTCATTAATAAGAATATTGGACATAATGTTTCCTTGTACCAGATCTTTAAAGCGTGCTTCAACATCGAGTCAGGATGCTTTACAACTACAGCAGGAGAAGAGGAAGACAAACGTCTAATATATAATAATATAATTTATTTTATATATATAATAATATATAAATCAAATATATAAATAGAGACGACAAATATTTTCAGTATTTCGAATTAAAAGATTTTTTTATTCACAAAATGTAAATTTATTTAATATTTTTCGATAAAATACAGTATCATATCACCGAGATAAATTCTTTGAACTATTTTTTTTTCCTATTTTTTGAATTTGTAAAATTTCTAAACTTAATTCCTTATACAAGTTTGGTAGTTCTGAAATAAAATTTTTATCTTTTTACTATTACAAAACGGTTGTCCAAAATAAATCTGTGCACCAATTTTTACAAACATTTAGTTTATTATATATAAGTAACAACAGGTAGAAGAAGGGGATTCGAGTGAAGGATTTCGTGGAAGACGGACGCTTTTTACGAGCTCCTGCATTTGAGTGTTTTTTGGTTGGTTTTA
>JAAAKQ030286515.1:0-10373 GCA_010016005.3 Zanna intricata | reverse complement strand
ATATTATTAACATAACAATTTATCAATGTTTATCATTTTAATTAGTTATAAATTTATTTTGTGGACTTCAATATATACATGGGAAGTTACAATTTTTATAAAAACCTTGTACTTCAACAACCCAATAAAACAGGTAAAGAGTAAAAGAATGAAGAAGATCCAAAACATATTACATTAAGAAAGACAGAATACATATGAAGTGCCATAAGAAGAGTTAGTTCTGTTTTAAATAAAACATTAAATGCTCCTAGTAGAAAGTATTTATTCATTCGGATTGCGTTACTGAAATCTAATGTTCAACCACATATAAAGGAATATGAATTATTTATTTTTAATAGACGCGCCCGCGTACACACAAACATAGATGTAGATATTTAAATTATTTCATTAATTCTTTATTGTTCCAATAAGTAATCGTAAAATAAACCTCAGGTTCAAAGAAAACAAAATTCCGAGGAAATAATTTGGATGCATCTGGAATACAAGGCAAGAAACAATTAATGGATTTTAACTTTATCACTTATTTAAATTATATTTAATTAAAATTAAATATTAAGATTCATTATTATATTTTATACAGGTTAGACTACTGGTTTAACTCGTCATCGCAAAATCAGCTGCTTTTTGAAATCGAAAGTTCAAAGGTTCGAGTCCGTGTATAGGCTGTTGATTTTACATGGATTTGAATGTTCGACTGTTGATACCGGTGTTCTTTGGCGGTTGGGGTTTTTTCAGTTAACCACACATCTCAGGAATGGTCGAGAGCTGAGTCTGTTCCAAGACTATATATATACTTTTTTAAACTTCCGAGATCACCGTTAGATATTACTTCAGAGGATGAGATGTGGATGATTTGTAGCATGTGAAAATTTCATGCCTGACCAGGACCTCTGGATGAAAGGCTGAGACTCTACCACTCGCACTACGGAAGTCGACAAGACTATATATTTACCGTACATTTGCACTTACATTGCGTACGTCTACAGCTACGTAAGGCTTAGCAAGGCAGTCGCGGTAGTTGTAAATGTTAATTTATACAAACGCCCAGACCGGCGTAGCTGGAAAACTGGTTGAAGAAAAGAAATAAATATATATATACAGGGGCGTACGCGAGGGGGATTACTGGGTTTGAACTTCCCCTCCCCCTTGAAGGTTTATATTAGGCCTATGTAAAATAAACGTAATATAAATTTACACTTATGTATTTGAGTATCTTTTTAAAAATCCATTGTACTCTCTCCTATTATTTCTTACTATCAGAGTAACAAAATCTATCGACATAAGATCTAGCCCGCCGCCCGTCCATCTTCAATAATTTAAACCCCGTACTTGGAGCTGTGGCACTGGCACAAGGATTTTTATTATACAAAATGAAATAGATGTTAAAAAAGTGGTAGCCTAAGGCTAAAAATGTGAAAAAAATACGTTATAAAATATTTTATTAGGGTATTTATAAATGTGTTATATTCGGACATTGTAAAATAAAATATCATATAATAATAATAAAATAATAATAATAATAAAATAACACAAAAAATTTAAAATACCGATGTCAATTGTAAATAATTTTAATAATGACCTCTCCTTAATAAAATTCTGCATATGCCACTGTAAACACCACACACACACGCACACAAACCCACCCACACACACACAGTATTTAATACAAAGCTAACTTAAAATAAATAATCTATATACAAAACAAACTATTTGAAATCAGTATTTCAAATAGGTTTCGTTTATTAATAATTATATACGGAGATTAGTAACATATGTATTACCTGTGGGTATCTGTTCATTGTGTTTGGATGCGGATAAGGTTGGTAACCTCTGCTCGCTGAAGGGTAAATATTTCTCATCATAGCACCGTTACATGTTGGTAAAACTGACGGCGCTAATGCTTTCTGTAATTGCTTTTCTTGTTTACGATATTTTGCTCTTCTATTCTGAAACCAAACCTGAAACAGAACGATGATTTCGATAAAAATAAAAGTAATAATTTGTTAATTAATGAGTTTTAGTAATTATTTACCAGGTACAGTATCGTAAAATAATCACGTGCATATTAACATTTTATAATTTTAGATTGAAATAATTAAAGGTAGCAAACATATCGAGAAATTATGTAATAAATACATCGATTATTCGTAACGTTTCAAAAATAATTTATTATATTGTAAAATTGTACAACTGTGTATATAAATTTGAAACCATCGTACATAAAATGATTTTACGGAAAACTCTCGATTATTCGTATCAATTGGAAATATATACTGCGGTAATAGAAACACTTAAAGCATGAGTTTTTTTAAAATATCGTTTTAACTACAGTATAATTTAGCTGTAACTATGCCAGGGAAATTAATGGTGGTGATAATAGGGATGCCATGCAATTAACAATATTACAACATTTTAAATCTAATTTTACTACAGTTAGACTTAAATTTGGACTCCACTCTAATGGAGGGATGAGGCACTATAAAATAGGATATTTTATTCGATATTCAAGAATATCCGGAACAAATCTATCATTTAATCTAGCTATTTCTTCGAGCACCTTTTTATTGTTATTAAAATGGGTGTAGCAGTTTTCCATTTACTGTACATTCGTGGTCTCCTACTGCGGACATAAGGTCTTAAAATCCACCACTTTCATAGCTTTCTTTTGTTTTGATTTTTTCCTTCATTTCCTTTCCATCCTGAGAGATTTTTTTTTTTTTTTTAAATTTCTTCCCTTCGAGAATTAATGTTAAATGATAACGCTAATTTTTAGATTTCTCACAAGTATTTTTTAATTGTCATTATGAATTACGTTTATTCTGAACAATATTAATAACATTATAAAACATATTTAAGTATATAAAGTATGAAATAATAATGAAAATGAAATTTTATTCAACTTCATTATACAAAAAATACAAAATTTTTTGTATAATCTGTTCGATTAATATCTGAATATTTATCTATTTTTAATATCTGTTTATTAATCCGTTATTCGTATAAAATGTAATGAAGGCTTCAGTCAGGCATTTACATGACCTTTATGGAATTCTAGACTTCTTTAAAAATAAATAAATATATATATATATATATATAGTATCTATAATGATGTGGTCTAATTTTTATTATTATATTTAAATATTTTGGGGCAACCGATATTTAATATTTGTAATTTAAATATGAATTATAAATTTAAAAAAAATCCCTTTCCACTAGGCAGAAGGCGAAAGTAGATTTCACCGATGATAAGTAGGGGAAAAGATACCTGTGTTCGTTGGTTGTTTCTTTATCCGTTTAGCCTAGGAACTACCGTAATGTATTATTTCAGAGGATGAATGACGATGATATGTATAAATGTAAATGAAGTGTAGTCTTGTACAATTTCAAGTCGACCCTCCTGAGAAGTGTGGTTAATTGAAACCCAACCACCAAAGAACACAGGTATCCACGATCTAGTATTCAAATCCGTATAAAAATTTTTACTTTTACTAGGATTTGAACCTCAGAACTCTCGACTTCGAAATCAGCTGATTTGCGATGTAGTGTTAACCACTAGACCAGCCCGGTGGGCTGTTCTTTGGTGGTTGGGTTTCAATTAATCACACTTCTCAGGAACGTTCAACCTGAGATTGTACAAGACTAAGATTGTCATTCACATTCATACATATCGTCCTCATACGTAATTAGGTATACAAGTTTCAAAAGGGCCTAATATTGTTTATTTATTTATTGTTTTGTTTATTCTTTATCTGTTAAACAATAATGAATACTTTAAAAGATACACGCGCTTAGAAAGAAGTCTTCTTCGATTTAAGAATAGCTGTTATATATAAATTCTTGTAACATGTATTCATTTTTTTATATTTGCATTTTTTTTTTTTTTTTTTGATAATTACGACAATGTTTCTCTTAAACATATAAATTAAGATAGAAGGTAAAGCCTCTGTTTGGTATAACAGTTGTCGTTACATTTATACATTAAACGATGAATGCTTTGTTTTAATGTGTATTCCACTCAACAAACGACAAACGCAGCAAACAGATAGACAAACAAAACAAACAAACAAACAAACGAGCGAGCGAGCGAACGTGGAAACATTAACGAAGCGTCTATTATTAAATTACTGTATCAAACCGAAGTTGAAGACGAAGACAGGGCCGTGCTGACAGACAAATAGAACAAACTTCGTATCCCTTCTACTACTACTACTAATACTACTCGAAAATCTCTTCCATCTCGCTCGCCCTTTCTGTATTTTCTATCTTCGTCTCTCTTTGACGTTCTTTGATTCCATCCGCATTTAATGAACACTAATGTGTCTTTCTCTTCTTATCCCGCGTTTCTCTCTGTAATTCTCTCTCGATTCGTTTCGTTCTCTCTTTGTCTTTTACTCTCGGAAAATTTTATACGCTTCCTCCTTTCGTCTCCCAAAACCATTTTACTCTCGATCTTTGAGACCTCTTAATATTAATGTTCGTCTCTTTCATTTCGTAATGCGTACGCCATTTAGTGAGTTTAATTTAAAAAGCCTACCGAGATCTTTAATATTTTACCACATTTAATGTCATAGATACACACACATATACGTAATTTTATAACCAAAAGTAAATTAAATATTTATTAAGGATTATTCTTAAGTATAATCCATTTACCAAGAGCCTTTTATACTAAAGAAGATCGAAATTAAACATCAACAAACTATTGGGTAATGAAAATACCAACGGCTCGTGAACGTGAAGCGAGTCGCTCACAGAGTCTTACGTTTTAGGAAAGCAGGGATTCCTTCTTCAGATATTCTCTTCTACTACTGTCTCAACACAACGCTGTCAGAAAGAAATAAATTATGTCTTATTCATTTAAAATACAGATTTAAATGTATTAAATAAGTTTAATAGAAGCAAATATAATTAATTCATTTGATGCGTAAAGTTCATCGCGAATTTACAGATTGCATCTAAAAAGTAGCATTTGAGATACTAGGGGTACCGAGAAAAATATCTAGATTTTTGACAAACCGAGCAAAAAATGATCATTGTAAGGTCAGTCTGTGCGGTAAATAAGAGTGAAGATGTCATTTAAAGGATGAATATCGATACATTTCAGTCAGCTCTAGAGAGAAGGTGACGGAATACTACTTTACTCTTTACTTTACTAAAACTTAGTAGGAGTCTACTTGTTATTCTTGAGAATTGCTATGTCATTTTCAGAACAGTTTACGACTCTTATTAGTCTATCTGTAACAGTTATAGTTTATTGTTGATTATTTATTTATTTACATAGTAAACAACAGGCTTATGCTCTCTAACAGTTTACTAAATGATAATGAAATGCAGCGTGTGAAAAATGCCTTGTCTAACCGGGATTCCAACCCGGAACTTCCGGATGAAAGGCCGAGACAGAACCATTTCGCTACGGAGATCGGCAAATGGTCGGTCATACTATTGGGTTATAGTCACATAAACAAACGAGTTTCAAAGGAACTTTTAGAATCAATATATATACAAGAATAAATTAAAAATAATGATAATAGTAATAAAAATAAATACTCTAGAAAGTAGTGAGCCTTTTATGCGCGAGATAGCGTTAGCTATCTTAGGCTATCCCTAATCTTAGGATATATGAGTTGTAATGGGTCAGGCCCACGTCATTTGACAGTTGGCAATCGAAGCTAATAGATGAGCAAAGAGCTAACAGGTGAAAAAAATTGTTGGAATTCTTATACTCAGACGTAGGATATTGCGCAGTAAAGGTGATTGAACTTTGCGCAAAACTGCGTTATACTTTACAATTTTATTTATTTTGGTAAGACACAAGTGCTGTGCAGGTCTGAAGAAATTGTTTTTGTTTATGGGGAAGATACATTATCAAAAGCAACAGCCAAAAGATGATTCAGTCGCTTTCGTTCTGAAAATTTCGATGTCCAAGATTTCGATTTTTGCTCCTCGCAGTGGGCAGTCAATCATAGAAAAAATGAATGATGTTCTGATAAAAGTAGAGAAAGATTAGCATGTAAACAGTCATGTCGTTGTCAATGATTTAAAAAGCCATCGCCAAACAGTGTTAAAACATTGGGAGAAAGCTGGCTAAAAAACGAAGCCCGACGTTTGAGTGCCACATAATTTGATTCGAGGAAAATTTACTCGATCGAATTTCTACTTGTGAATCTTTACTGAAACATAATTTAGCCATTTCTGAAACGGTTGATCATAAGTGATGACAAGTTGGATAACAATGTGAGAAACAATAATAACAACAAACTATGACAGCAGTGTTCGAAAAAGATCATGGTCGAAGCGAGGATAAGCTCCATAGTCTATGACAAAGCTCACACTGACGCCCACGAAGGTTATACTGTACGTTTGGTGTGACTGAAAGGCATCGTACATCACAAGCTGCTGCCGCCAAGCAGTACGATAGACTCAGACCTGTGCTGTTGACAATTAGCACGACTGCACCTAGCAATTAAAAAAAAAAAAAACGGCCTTAATTGGTCAACAGAAAGGACTTCATATACCACGCTGACAACACCAGATCGCATACAACTTTAACAAACCGTCGGGAATTGAAAGAACTTGACGGGAGGTTTTAATGCATCCAACGTATAGCCTGGATTAGACCCCGTCAGACTATCATTTGTTACGGTCTCTATAAAACTCCTTTGGTGTTAATTTAGATTCAAAGAGGCCTGTGAAAACAACGTGTCACAATTTTTTGACGAGAAACCAGAGAAGTCCTATAGCAAAGGATTATGGTGGTATAGCAAAGGACGGAAAAATAACAGAAGCTCATCGAGAAAAATGGTGGTCGAAAATGGCATATGTGGTCTAGTAATGTTATTTTCCAATAACAATAAATCTATTTTCAGTTTTTATCTCCAATGGCGCAATACTTTTAGGCAACCCGATAGATAAATGTTATTCAAATTGTTATGAATTAATGAGTTACATTAATGAGGGAGGTGGTGAAGTTTCATTTATTGCCGAACAAAGTGAAGTCGTGCATAATACTGTCCGATTTCTAATTTAGATAACTATCAAAAAAGCTTGCGAGTAGCCTAGAGCTGTAATACTTTTCCTCGCTTTTTGGACCCATAAAACGTACACTTTTAACTTGTATGAGATCACCATTTCTCAAACAACTGATAACTAATTTTTTTTTTTTTTTATGAAAATCTTCAATTTTTGTAACATTTTCGGATAGGAATTATAATTCTAAAACATAGTTATTTTCGGACGTTTTCTCTAAACGCAATCGTTCAGGAATTACACCTAGCGTTTATAAACTAAGTTTTTCCCCTCCGAATAGTTCATCTTGGAACACATTAGATCATATATTTATTTGCGGTTTTATCTTTTTTTTTTCAATTTTTCTCTATCTTTCCAATACCCTTCATTCATTCTGATATCTCTTATCTTCGTTATTCAGAAAGTTCAGATCTGTTGTTCTTGCGTTTTAGAACTTCTTGGAAAGTTTTATTTTCATCTTTTAATATTCTCTTTAAAATTTCTCTCTCTCTCACTCTCTCTTATAATTTATTCAGTTCTTTTCTTGGACTTATGTAAACCAGTTGTTTAGATGTTTTAACTCTGGAAGAAATAAAAAATTTGATTTTTAGTCAATCTACCCTATCAATTCATTCTAAGTATAAGAGAGTAAAATAAAAAAAATCGTCTTTTCCTTATGACAGTTTTTTCAATTTTAGTATAAAATTTAGAATTAATTATACCTGATTATTTTGAAATTTAACCTCTCTTTATCTATTTAGCCTCTGGAACTACCTTAAGGTAGAATTCAGAGGAATGAATGAGGATGATGTGAATGAAGTATACATTCAATGTGTATGCATGTCTTGTATAATCTCAGGTCGACCACTTCTGAGAAGTGTGGTTAATTGAAACCCAACTACCAAAGAACACCGGTATCCCGATCTAGTATTCAAATCCGTATAAATATAACTACCTTAACTAAGATTTGAACCTTAGAACACTCGACTTCGAAATCAGCTGATCTGCGATGTTGCGTTAACCACTAGACCAGCCCGGTGGGCTTGAAATTTAAACCTAAAGTTTTTCTTATAATTTTCTTTTCTTTTTTTCTAGATCTGGTAGATCTTTGTTGCAAAATCTTACGGTTTCTACTGCATATAGTACTTCCGGCTTTATCACATTTATTTGAAAATGACTGGTTGTTACACGTGTTTTTCGTTAGCTGGACAGCTTATTTCATTTTATTAGCTCTGTTTACCGTTTTTTATCTAAAGAATTCCAACCAATCCATTCATCGAGCTATTTGAAATTACCACTGTCTTTAGTTTTTTTATTATTTATACTAACGAAATTCGAACGGTTTATTTCATTATTAAAAATTTTAATTTTCTCAGACTACACTTTTAGTCCCTGTTAGACTTTTATCAGCTTTTTTTTCATCAGCTTCTTTCTATTGTTTAGCTAATAATACCATATCATCATCCCAACTCCCGTAGGGGAAGACACCCACCAAGTGACATTCCGGTCGCCACATCCCGCTCCCGTTCCTAGCCCTGAGGACCTTTATCGGAAGTCGTCTTATTGACCTCCGTCCTGATTACATATCTCAGTCATCAGCCAGGTCGCGGTCGGGATGCCCCCGATGTAAATGCCGCGGTTGACAATTAGCATCAGAGTAAGTTACCACAGCAGCAAATGCCATCGTCGTAGGCTTAGGTCGATCTACACGTAGCCCTAAAACTATATAACCGTAGCGCGGAAGCACGAAACCTCACGCCTACTCTAAATGCCATATCATCAGCGAAATCAGCGAAAGCTAAACAGTTAATCTTTTATTCCGCTATTTTTCTGTAATTTTTCCGTTATCAAATAACATTTTCAAGAGTGTCCTTGTCTTACGTCGGTTTTGATGGATGGGAAAAGAATCAGATAATTTTCCGAGAATTTTTATTTTAGAGTATGAATTAGATGCTTTGATTTAGTTTCCGGTTTTGTTATCCAAACCTAATTCTGTTAACACTGAAAAAATTCATCTTCTACCTATCGAGTAGTATGCTTTTTGAAAATCAATAAATGTTTTAACATACATTATATTTTGACATTTACAATATTCCGTAATATTTCTGAGTTAAAGATTTGCTCTGCGCAAGATTTATTTTTTCTTAATTCACGAAGTTGTGGATCCAGTTAAGGTACGGCACGATTAAGAAAAGCTTTTTTATAGAATTTTGTATGTAACTTCCAAAAGCGAAATTTCCTTGTAGTTATTTGGATCCGTTTTGGATCATTTTTTATGATGTAAGTAGATAAGTGCAATTATGCAATTATGTAAGTAGTAAATAGTGCAATTTTAAAATTAAAAATTCGGGAATTTTTTCGTTACTCCATTTTTCGGTAAAAATTTTGACTATTCGGATTATTTTGTATTCTTAAGTTCTTTAATTAGTCTCCGTGGCGTGAGTGGTAGCGTCTCGGCCTTTCATCCGGTGGTTCCGGGTTCGAATTCCGGTCAGGCATGGCATTTTTCACACACGCTACAATTCATTCATCTCATCCTCTGAAGATATACTTAACGGTGGTTCCGGAAGGTTAAACAAAGTTCGTTAATTAAATTTTGAATTTCATATAAATCAATGAGGTTCGAAGTTTTATGCGTTATGGTTATTAATTTTAAAATTAAAAATTTCTTTTGGTTTTTACAATTTATTTTTACTTCCTTGCACGAAGTAAATGAAGTATTGTGATCGGGAAAAACTTTGGTTTTCAGATTTCATCCGAAATATTCTTTCTTTGATCATGCTTGACTTCATTTTGACTGGTTTCAGCGTGACGTCTTTACGTACAAATGTATTTTGCATTACTCAAAAACGATTAGCCGTAGTGTGTTGAAATTTTAGATTTAGGACGTCTGTTGTAACACCTAGTTGCGCAACTCCCTTTTTGATTGCAATCGATAGAACCAAAAGTTCCAAAAAAGCCCAGAATTAAAAAAAAATTGGATTTTGAACTTTTTCTTAACTGCAGTAATAAGCCCTCATTGAGAGCTTTTTAACGATATATCATAAGTGGTACTTACTTTCATCGGCTCCAGAGTTATAGTCAAATAAATTTTAATTAATGAAATATTTGGATCTTACAAGAGAAGGCACATCGGTATGAATCAGACTTTATCTCCTTTTTTCTTACTTTTTTTTTTTAATTTAAAAATATTGATTTATTTATAATTATTTACCTCTGACTGTAAAAAATGTTTAACGATAAATAATAATTCAACAACAACAATAAATGAATAAATGTATATATATATGTATCACGGTAAACAATCAGAAAATTAAAATAGTAAAACAATTTAAATATCTAGGGGAAATAATAACTTATAATTTAAA
>JAAAKQ030286514.1:0-21765 GCA_010016005.3 Zanna intricata | reverse complement strand
AATAATATGCATATATACCTTTAATTAAAAGAAACATTTCTAAAAGGCAGAAATATTGTGATAATTTGAAAAAAAAAATGTATATATATATATATACATATACACACACACACACGAGTGAATGCAGACAACTATAAAAACTTTTATGAAACAAATACAAATTAAAACTGTTTTTCTTATATAAAATGTTTACAGATTTATGCTGAGATCATGGAATCACACTATTGTTGTCTCCAGGAGGAATATCAGGGAGGATTTAGAAGAGGACGATCATGTCTGAACAGAAACTGAACTTAAAATTAATTCTCAAATACTATACTGCAAGACCCAAAAATATATACATCTCCTTTGTCAACTTCCAGAAAGCATATGATTCAGTTGACAGAGTATCTCTATCCAACATCACTTCTAAAGTTAAATTCTACAGAGAAATTAGTGAACCATTCAAAATCAAAACAGGACTTCAAGGAGATGGTTTGTCTTCAGAACTCTTCAACATTGTTCTAGGCAAAATTATGAAGGCCTTCTGGGAGAAAAATAACTCAAAGACACTACAATAACTCAAAATAAAGGTATAAAGTTAAATACTTAGCCTTTGCAAATAACTTAGCTCTGCTAATGGAAACCAAACAAAGAAGCAATTGCTTAAATTAGTGAACTCTGAAGAAGTTGCTGAAAGAACAAACTTGAAAATCTCTTTCCGAAAAACCAAAATGATGACTATCTACAGAGAACATCAAAAAACAAGACACAGAAAAACCAATTAAAATATTGTGAAGATATCATAAAGTTTAATGGAAGAGACAAACCAACCTTTTAAGGAAACTTAAAAGAGATAAATTAAATTTCACAACTAAGAATATTTATAACAAGAAAGACCTGTTCACCAATACCAAGATCAAACATTACAACTCCGTAGTTAAGCCAGTAATCTTGTATGGCATAGAGACAGCCAGTTCACCCAATCTAGAAAACCCTCTAAAAATCAAAAGGAGAATATTGAGAAGAATCTATGGACCCAGCATCACAGAACAAGAATTTAAAAAATAAAATTAAAATTTATAAAAAACTAAAAAACCTGGAATCACAATATGAAAGAGAAGACTAATATAATACAGACACAAGATTAGAACTAGCCCTTCCAGAATCAACAAACAAATCTTTGAAAAATTATTCAACATGAAAAGTGTGAGAGGTTACACCAAATAAATTGAAGAATTCCAAAAACTTAACAATTAATGACAAAGACTGCTTAAATAGAGAAGAATTCAGAAAACACATCAACAAAATTAAGGTTCTTGTGGAATATAAGAAAAAACATGCCGGCAACAAATGGACTGAAGAAAGGAAATTACTTCAGCCTCAAGCAATGAAAGACTTATAGAAAAGGAGGAAAGAAGAGAACAGGATAAAAAGGAAAGGAAGAGAAGACGGTCCCTAGTTGGCTTGTTCGCACACAAAAAAAATATATCTACGTCATTTTATGTCTTTCTTAAATAAAGGTCTTCTATGTATATTTCTCATTACATAAGATAATCAAAAAAGAACTTGAAAAAATAATCTTTGTTGAGAAAATCTGAAAAAAAAAATTGTAGACGTTTACAAAGTATGAACAAATAAACTTATTTAAAAGAGGTGAATCCTATATAAAATAAGTACAATATAAATATTAAATAAGAATCTTGTCACAGAACACAAAATAACCTTTTATTCTATTTGCACAGCATTACTTTAAATGAAAAATTAGCAATGATGATAATCTCTATACATATACATATTAATTTTTATTACTATTATAAATGAATTTTATATATTAATAAACATTGCGATTGTGACCAGCAATAATAATAATACACATATTTTTAAAAAAATTATAAAACTCTTTTTTGTTCGTTATAAAATGCTTATAATGATATAATTTACACCGTATGATTACACAATTAATTTTTTTTAACTAAAATTACTTTTACAAGTAACATTTCTAAGTAATTTTTAAATAACTAACACTAGAATACAGTAGACAACTTATGGTATTTCTTCTAATGATTAGACTTATAATTTAACTGCTGCAAGTTTTCTCAACTTAATAATTAAAAATAAATCATATATATTACTGATGAGAAGAAAATAAAATTGAGTATATATATATTTTAAATGTTTAAAATCTTTTTTTATATTATGAATACTATTAAAAATCATTTATTACAAAATTAGAAAGAAAATCTGTTATATGGGGGTTTATAAAAGAAATCCTTATTTCCAAAAAATCATAATGAAATCAGTTAAAAGAATCCAGTTTTCATATTTATGTTTATTGTATTAGGTATTTTATCTGTAAATATTTGTCATGGTTGGCATCACTGTGACTTTCACTGCATATCCTGTCAGCAGTCTCATTCTGTCATGACAACACCGCAGCTGAAAGCTCAGTGTGTGATTTGTTTATTGACACAAGATCGATTATCACAGTTCAGCATAATCAATGACATGAATATGGCAGTACAGTACCTAAGAATAAAATACTTCAGTGGTTTAACCAGTTTAAGGGACCAGACAGTGCCTTAAATGAGAAGTCACCAGGAAGATTATCAGTTCTGAAAAAAATGTCAGTCCAAGATCTGAGCAACTTGCATTTGTAGCTCAAAAAAGTCATTAGAAAGACCTAGTTTAGACTTAGGAAAACCTAAATCTACAGTGTAAGAAGCTTCGACAATATGCATGTAAGATACAACTTTCTTGTGAAATCAAGCCCAATGACAATGTGAAAAGATTGGAGTCTGCAGCTTTAATGCGTAACAACATTGATAAAAATGAGGAATACCTGAAAAATTTAATGTTGTGCTGAGGTAACTTTCTACTTTAGTGAATCAGTAAATCAACAAAATTGCAGGGTTTGGGGATCAGAGCCATTGCTTGAAATTATCAAATATCACTCTCCAAAGTGAATGTTTGGTGCAGACAGATAATAACCATATTTTGAGCATATTCATTTTTGTAGAAAGCACATTTAATGGGAATATTTTCAATGAAGTGCTCAAACTTAACATCTTTCCATGATTGATGATACTGAAAAAGAAAGGGGTTATGTTTTTATCAGCTAGATGGTGTTTTACCACAGTAATACCTTATGGTAGTTCCGGAGGCTAAACAGATAAAGATAGAGATGGCGTTTCACCACATTACAGCAACCAATCTGGGTTGCATTATACATTCAGTTTCAACACAGGTGAATTGGAAGAGAAGGGCTGATCACATGGCCACCAAGGAGTCCAATCATGACTCCTTGGTGGGCAGGTAAAAAACATAGTTTATTGGAGAAAATTTGTGACATCAACCACTTACAGGAAAGGACTGATATGACAGTAGTATCCATTACACCTGACATGTGGCGACTACGTGGGAAGAGCTAGATTACTGTCTGGACGTGTGCAGGGCAATGAATTGGGCACATACTGAAATACATTAAAACCAAAAAAAAACTTCAGAATTTACCTTTTCAGAATATAAACTCATGTAAATAATACTTTAAATATAACTCTGTTTAAATAATACTTGAAACGGAGGAGTTTTCTTTATAAACATGCTATGTAATTGAACAGGATGAATAAAGAATACAAATATAAATATTGTTGTACACTGAAAGCATGTTTTCTTTATAAGACTGCATAAGAATATGTATTATTTTTTAAATACAGAAATAAATTAAAAATTAAGTAAATAAAAATTGTTTGAAGCAAGAAGCCTATAAAAAATAAATGAATTCACGAAAGAACTTAGGAAGTGGCAGAAAGGTAAAATTTTCATTAAAAAATTAATGACCTTCTAAATTTTTTTTGTTGTTTAATATTAGCTGTGTAATTCAACAATGTTAAAAATGAAGTGATCTCGCAAATTATAACATTCCAAAAATAGACCAAAGAATTCCAAATAACTGCATTACAATAATTTGAAAATTATTATGAAAGAAAATCTTATTCGATAATAAATGATTTCAAAAGTAGGGTAATGAATATAAACAGTTGAACAGATTATCTACTGATTAATAAGTTTAATCACATTCTTGATAAGTGCTATTTAGATTCAGTAAGTTCAAGGGCTAAAAACTGATGTCAACTCAACATTCTTCTTATCAATTTCAAAAGTGTAAATTTTCTGGAGTCAAAGTAAAATATCCAAACGTCAAAAACTCAAACCCATCCTTAATTTATTACTTATCAATAGTCTTATTCTTCAACCTCACTTTAAACTGTTCTAAAACCAAAAAATACCTACTACCAATTTTAAGTTCATTAATCTTACAATGGTAATTATTAAACGTGGTTTGTTAATAGATTAGTGGATGAATGTTCTACATAAAATAATAAAAATGTCTTACATTCAATAAAAATTATTTTCTTCTTTTTTTTTTTTTTTAAGGTAATTCTTAACTTAAATGGTTTACCTGTTTACTCAGCACTGCTAGCAGAGTGAGAGAAGTAAAAATTCTATCATAAAGGAGGCAACGATTTCTTTTAAACATTTAAACCAATGGTCAGCAAACCATGGCTCACAAGTAGCATGCGGCTCTTTAGCCACTAAGTGTTACAGTGCAACACTCATTTAGCTATATAGTACAGCTCTGTACGACTGCATGCAAGCAAGCAGGGTGTCGATTGGGTTAATGTAGGCCAGGCGGGTGAGGAAGAACCACATGCGACTAATGCACGAGGGTTGAGTGAGAGTGATTGTCTGTCAGTGAGTACAGTGGTACTGACCACTGTACAGTGCATGCCAGGCACTGGCCTGGCATGCTTAAAAGTCTCTCATGAGTGACGAGAGTACCTACTTTGTGCATTAGGCTACTTGTGTCTTTCAACCAACTGCAGTTCTTACAGGTACTTTGGGCATCAATTTAATAAGTGTTAATAGTTTATGTTGCTGCCTTTCTTGTTATAAAAGTAAACATGTTTTTGGGTGTCATCTATCTGACATGACTACAAACCAGAAGCAAAGATAAACAGAAGACAAAAACCATGAATCTTAAGTTGAATGAACCAAATCATTTGTGTTTATGCAAACCTCAAATGACCTTACGACCTGTCTTATTTGTCAAGAAAAATTCACGCATAATAAGATATCAGATTTGGAGAGACACTTTACAACTAAACCCCTATCATTTGGCAGTATTATATCCTGCCAGTAATGCAAGGAAGAAAGCAGTTGAGGAATTTCAGAATAGTCAGAAAAAATCAAGTTCTATATTTAATTGAGTGCAATCTTCCAACACTGTTAATATTGCAAGCTTTGTTAATCAGGAGATTATTGAGAGAGGCAAACCATATACAGATGGTGAATATATAAAAGTTGTTTTATAAGTGCAACTGAACTATTCTGGGATTTTAAGAACAAGGCAGAAATTCTTTAAAAAATTAAAGAGGTCCCACTGTCTGCTAAAGCAGTAAAAGACAGAGCAGTCAAAATGTCTTAGAATACAATAGATTAGCAAATCAAAGATCTTAAATTGGTTTCAGCTTTATCAACAGCTGTTGATGAGTCTTGTGACATAAATGAAACAGAGCAAGTTTCACTCTTTGTTCAATTTATTTTGTCTATGGGAGACAAAATAAATTGAATAAAAAGTTAATCCTAAACAAGGACAAGGTTATGTCCTAATCAAGAACATTTTGGGATTATTGCCACTGAAATATCAAACACATCTTGAGGATATTGCAAATGCTGTCATTGAATGTACGGAGAAACATCATTCGATAACATTTTTTCAATTTTAAACAATCTGGCAAAATGTATGACTGCAGTGAGAAAAGGTTCTATTTCTATTTTGATGGAAAAGATTAATCATGAGATACTTGTTTACTGTTGCATCATTTATCAACAAGTGCTTTATGCGCAGACATTTCCAGAAGAAATCTGCAATATTATGAAATTGGTGATCAAGATTTTCAACAAAATAACAGCTCTTTATAATCACCAATTTAAAGAATGTTTAATTGAAATGGAGAGTGAATACACAGATCTTCTGCTGCATAATAAGGTCTTCATTGGCCTTCAAGAGGAAACATTTTAAAATGTTTTGCTTTATTATTATTGGAGATTAAAGCATTTTTCCTTGAAAAGCGTGTTGACTATCCTGAACTAACAGACGAGTAATGGATCCAAAAATTTTATTTCCTCTAAATAACCTTGATTGTAAACTACAGGGGAAAGGAAAATCAATTTTTTACTATTTCAAAATAACAATTTTAAATATGAGGCAAACTTTTATACTGTGATTTCAGGAATTCAGAAATAGAATAGCGACGTTAGCCTTTGTTAAAAAAACCTCTCAGTGCTGACGTAACAGAATTGAAGTTTTCTCTTTTAATATTGAAATTGGCACTTTCAAAATCCAATTACTGGAGTTAAAAAACAAAGAATTATGGACCACAAAAACTGGAGAAAAATAAATGTGATCTTAGTTCACAGCTAATATGGTCTGCTTTAAAAGACCTGAAGATGTAAGACATGATAATTTTCAACACCTGGAAATGGTGTTTAAAATTATCATTTTAAACACCATTTGATCTTTGACTCTCTTTCTAATGAGCTTGCTGAGCACTGGTTTAAACCCAATGTTATTTTAGGATTGTTAATAGAGTTTTTCATATTTTTTCTTAAGATTAATTAATGTTGAGTGATTACACAAGCGGTTGCATAGAATCATATCAGAAATCTGTAATCAATCCCTTTGTCATTAACTTATATCAAAACTTGGGCAAAACAAATGTAGCTGTTATTTATTTAATACATTATTAAATTGATTTCCCTCAGAAATTTCTCTGTTTTATTTTCATATGATTACAAGTTAGATACAATTTACAATAGAAATGATTACATACAAAACTTTCAATAATTAAATAAAAATATCCAAACTAAGTATCTTACTCATTTTTACAGAGTAAGTACTTGACCAGAATTAAATTTATTATTTTGGACCTAAATAAAATTTAGACCGCACATCATAGCAAGCCACTAAAATGCTTATAGTTTTAATATAAAAATGTGTATATTTACTGGCACCAACTTAAATTTTTTAGAAAGCCATTGCAAAATTTTTTCAAGACAAATTAACTTCTTATAATCTACGTGGAGGCCTGTTCTTCATTATCTTTTTATACTTTTTATTCAAAGCAAGATTTGATGTTTTCAACCTGTAGCACTAGGATTTATTTTGCATTAATATATGCTTGCACCAGAAAAATAATTTTTTTTTTAATCTTTTACAAATGCCCAATTGTAGTAACCATAATCTTTTTCATGGGAAAAAATGATAGTAATGTGAAAAACATTACATGCTCAATCAGCATTTAAATTCAGAATATTCTAGATGAACAGTTATCAGAATAAACTAAATGAAAGGTTATTATGACAGCAATTGAGGAGAGAAGTAGTCTCATTATTATAATTATAAAAAAAAAAATGTTAACTTACAAAAGTAATAGATAAATAAAAATATTCAACAAATAGGTTATAAAAATATGTACTTAATATGAAATAACAATTATTAAATTTAAAAATTTACATAATATCCAATATGATTTAATATTAATTTAAAAATATGAATATATGAAACATAAAATGATAATTAAAAAAAAATCAAAACAAATTTGGGTTAATTATAACTGTCAAACATGTAAAATAAAAAAATCTTCAAATAAATTAAGAACTTTAATATGTATCTTCTAACGCTTTAGGTACAGAAAACAGCAAGCAAGATCTTTTCATGTGGTACAGAATTTTCTAAATGAAAAATATTTTAGTAAGAGACAGAAAAAAATTGGATGGTTTTTTAATATTAATATTTCTTTAATTGAAACTCTGTTTTATATAAAATAGTTATGTTCTGTTTAAACATTAAATATTTTTAAATTTTGAAAAATGTTTTATACTTGTAATTTCAGTTAATAAAAATTTGTAATAAAAAATTTAAAAAAATATTTTATTTAAAATTAAAAGATATTTAAATTTTTTTCCTTTAAAATAGATTTCAATAAATTCTGAAGCTTATGCATCACTGAAAAAATAACTTGAATTGTAATCTTTTCATTTAAAATATTTATTTTGTTTCCCCAATTCAAAATTGAACGATCCTATTTTGATAGAATGATCATTAAAATTTTGAAATGATCCTACTCATAATTAAGACATATTTAACTACAAATTTTATATTAACCAAATTTATATTGTTTTCTAAACGAATATTTTGAATGAAATATTTATTTCATTCTAAATGAAGTAAGTAATCAATGAGATACCATTTAAGTATGTAACTCTCAGGAAGTGCATCTACTATAAAACTTCTGATGAATCCCAATTATCTAAATTCAGAAGAATCAGCAGTAAAAAAAAATTATACAAAAAGAAAAGCATGCCAATACCAAGAATCAAACTATTATAAACTATCTAAAAATTCTGTTACTGACATGATTAGTTTTTTATTTGACTTTGGAATTAATCAGTTGTTTAAAAATCTGCAATTTATATTACTGTTTTTTAACTTAAAAAGTAACAGTATAAAATTTATTTCAAGATCAAGTGAGAGAATAAAAAGTTTTTAAACTATTTTTTTTTTAAACCAAGTTTTTAAGAAAATAATTTACTGTGAATATAATGAACATAAAATGAATATGAAAACTTTTAAATGATATTGATAAATTATGCTGAAATAGCACAAATATAAATCATTACTAGCAGTAGGATTTAAGTAGAACACTCTTTTAAAGATTAAATAAGATGTACTTGCAGCAAAATATAAATATGATATGAAAATTAAAACATTTTTACACAGAATTAATTCTGTCCATCCTAAAATATTGTCAAACAAAAAAACTTTCCTGTGTTACAATTAATAATTTATTGAACAATAATTAATGTTATTACTATTTTACTTTCATAATACTATATTACTTATTTTGAAACATTTGTCATGGAATTTATATTATAGTGTAATATACTTAGGAAGACTGTGAACGCTTCTTTTTCCTCTACTTCACCATACATAAAATGTAAAAAAACAATTTGTATCATACAGTAAACATTAAAAAGCTAAGTTAAAAAGAGTTAATAAATTAATTAATGAAGCATACTTTTATTATTTATTAATCAAGTAATATATCTGTTTGAAATGTAATAAGTTCTATGTTTTTCTTTCTTTAAGATTATTACACAATTTTATATTTGACTACAATGAAAGAAAAAATGAGTAAATACAAATAATAAATAAATTAAAAATAGTAAATATATATTTTCATTCATGATTAAATATTACGATATTCAACTAATGTAAGGGTAAGAGAATTTCTATTACAGTATACATTAATAATATTATAATTCTACCAGTACATTATACAATATGCATTGATAATAATAAACAATATACAAAAATTGACAACAACGTCCTTGCCTGAATTACTTGTTAGTTTATTTATTTATTATTATTATTATTATTACTATTTCTGAAGCCCTGATAAATTTCTTATTAATTATGAATAACAAGAATGAGTACTATGACTTATCTTTGCAACAATTCCTATTCATTAAATTACACACTACAAAGTAACCAATAAGAAAATTACATATTATTTTATCGTTTTAAATACAAATGTGGCTGTTTCACATTGATGTTATCTTTATCAGAACTAGGATTGAATGTTATTGTTTGTTAGAATATTTTTTTATAAGAAAGAAGATTACATTACCCCTCTTTGTCACCCAAGGAGCTTGCAGCATATTGTGTGTGACCTGTAACTTTTCCCTGCCTCCACCCTAACTTCATTTATTATTGATTCATTTAACCTCTGAATAGGTTTGTAGATACAAATTGGGTCAGTCAGTTATTGTAATCAATTTATCAGAAAAGCTGAAGAAGCAGTTGTAAATGGAGCAATTGCTCCCTTAATAGAGGTTGACTGAGGGGAAAACTAAGGCTAGTGGGCTTGCATTAAGATTCAGTTTCCTGTAGGTTTTCTCAAATGGATACTGCATCTATTTGGTAAAGCCATAATCTAATATAAATTAATAAAAAAAGATTTGAAAATAGTAGAAGATGGGCTGCTTTTTGAATACTTTACTCATAGCCATTACATGACTATAGTAGACTAGGCATTATGTAGACTATGTACTAGGCATGATGTTTCATCTGAATTAGTGCAATTGAACATTTTAGCAATAACGTTTAATAGTGCTCAACTATAATATAGAGTATAAATAATTCTTTGAGATTAATAAAAATTCAAGAAAATATTGAACTGTTTGATGATACTGAACTTTAGTTGAATATCAGCATGAAAAAATGGCAAAAAAAATTTGAAAGAATTAGAATAACGAATTTCAGATCAGTATTATGAAAACAGAGATAATAAATTAAACTCTAATTCTGGAATAAATTTATTAATTTTAAGTTTATTAGGAGCTTGAAATGACAAAAATTCTTAAAATCACAAAAATCTCCTTTTATGGTACAACCCAACTGCTTTATTTTACTGGTCAAGATATAGAACAACTCACTGTTCTAGGACAAACAATAATATTAAAAAAGTATAAGTTATTCTAATTTTTTTTTATCATTTGAAATATTCAGTCCTAAATTAAATCATATGAAAAAGTACGATTTTAGAATTGGTATCAGTCATGTTTTTATTAACCTTCCTTTAAAAACTAATAAAGTTTCCATACTTCTAAACTGTGGAAATCACTTCAGATATTTTATCGTACTGTTATTTTCTTCAACTATACTGCTGCTTTTAGAAAAAAATATAAAAATAACGCCAATACTCTAATGCACAATATATACAATGCTATCTAAAGCACTTAATCATAAATTAAAAAATCATCAAAACACCAGTCTTAATTTAAAAGCAAAATTTCTTCACAGCCCAAATTAAATAATTTTCATCCTACTATTCTAAACATTTTCGTAACATAATCTTGAAATATCATTTAATCCTAGCACGATACTTAAAATAGCCATTAACAAGGAGAGTAACAACAAATTAACTTTATACTTCTAAAAAATATACTGATAATAATTAAAGTAATAGAAGAAATAAAAAATGTATCACTCAAGTTTATACAAACCACTGAAGAAATCAACTGAATTATTTCTGAATTACGGAGACTATAAAAAAAGAAATAGAAAAATAATTACACAATAAAAAAAAAAATCAATTAAACACTAAGTATTTAAGTACACCCATCTTAAAAAAAATACACTCACAATAACATTTTAAAAACTGAACAGGTTATGAAAAATAATTTCTTTTTTCTATTAGGCAAAAAAAATTTAGGCTAAAATAATTATAATAGTAACAATAGTAATTATTTCTACTGTGTATTGTTTATAAATAAAAAAAATCTACTAGTTATATATAAAACATTACTTAGATCAGGAATGCACCATTTTTTCTCTTTCAATTTATGATTTAGAAAAAATTTGAGCATTAAAAGGTGAATCAATTTTGATAAAAAAAATTCATTTATTAATTATTAAAGTAGTTTTTAAAAAGATCTGTATTTGGCCAATGTTCTGCATAGTCTTCAACTTCACATTAAATTAAAATAACTAACATGACTTTAAAAATTAACAGTCTGATGAGAGAATAAAGAAATTAATACATCCTATCAATAGAAACATTAAATTTACTTTGCTAATATAATTATAAACAGAAATAATTTTCTTTTACATGAGGTAGTTTAAGTTTTATTGACAAAGTAATAATGTTAATAAGACTATTTATCTAAATAAACATGAAATTAAATAATCTTTTTAAAATGGAACGCTATTTAAGCTATTAGATCTGTGCACAACTGATCTAAATGCATATATTATTACTTAGATGTACAATTATTTAACAAACCAGAGATTCTTAATGTTTGAAAAATTTCTATGCAAATAAACTTAAATTCACATAAAAATAGAAAATAATAAAAAATGTTGTCATTATATCATCCACCTTTATTTTGAACACATTTCACTGAATATACCTCAGACAGGGTATAATTTTTATAAATCTTAGCGGTTGATGTTTGTAGCAGTAATTGTCTAGCTTAATGTTTATCGACTAAAAAAGAAATCATACCACTATATTGTTACCATTGTGTTGCATTCCACGTTTTTCAATTTTCAGTTAAGTATGTTAGCAATACAGTATACGTATATTATAATGGATTAGCAGGTCTGACTTTACTGATAATTACACATAGTACAAGATGGTGTTTTTTATATAACCAAAACATATGAAATGGAGTTTTCGGTTTGGTTCATGGGCAAAGCAGCTCTCACTAAACTATTCCAATAATATATCTATTTAGGTCTCCATCTTTTAAGTTATGGATTTAGAAAGCGTTAAGCTAAAACTACATACAATGAGGAAAAAGCAATCAAAGATAAGGTAATTTACCTATCGAGGGTCTACACCCATAATTCGATCACGGTATCTTTGCCCAGAAAAAGAGCAGCACTTTATTTAAAACTCAGATGCATGCTTAACAAACTTCTTTTCCTCAAAACACTAACTTTTTCCTGGAAATGGCCTCAGTCTTTCCTAAGGAAAACCCTTATTCAAACCAAGAATTGTGTGACAGTATAGATGTATTAAATTAGATAAAAAACCATTCAGCCAGATCCCTCCTCCCACTAAATAGTGGTACTTGTATTAATTGTTTAAATAAAATATTGCAAATATTTTAAATTCCTAACAAGTTCATCTAATAAAAATATTATAAAAGGTATCTTGTAAAGTGGTTTCATCTCTTTAATTTTTACTGACCATATTATTTCTTTTCATAAGGCAAAAAAACAAAACATGATTATTGCTAAAATTATAATTTTGAAAACATTACTCAGAAAAGAGGAAAAAAGAATTTAATATTCTGATACAATCAACAATCAATTCTGATAAATCAAAAATCCAAATTCATCCTATTGCTGTCTTATAGAATGCATTTTTGTATAAGACTCAAACCTCACTTTGAATAAAGTTAATAACAGTCAATGGCACAAATAAAATTCAAAAACACAAATCTTATACAAATACTAAATATTTGTATATAAAAAATATAAATACATATTTTCTGTGTCTATTAAAATTAATACAAAGTTAATTAAAACTCATTAGATTACGCTGAAAAGTAGTTAGGAACACTGATAAATTATTTTTCAGTTGAAGTGCTTTCACTACCACATCTGCTAACAGAAACCATTATAATAAATTACTGTTTAAAAAAAAAACTGATTCTGCATGACAACTATTTCATATAATGTCTTAATGGAAGCATTCTTACCTGGAAATCTTGCTATGGTAACATCTCAACAATTTTACAGTTACTTTTAATTTAAAATATATATTACACATGACTAACAGAAACTGAAGATATGGCAAAATTCAAAGAATGCTTGAACTGAGTAATTGGACAGTGTTCCTTTTGCTTTTTGGAAGTGACATTGAATAATTTCTATAGATAAATATATACATATGTATATGTGAAATTGTGTGATAATCACAGTAAACTAAAGTATCTGCTTGTAAATATACAAACAGTTGAATACTAATTACTGTTTCACAAGGAATATTTGCAGTACTATAATACAGTTCCTTCTAAAATTGATCATAAATTTAGTAAAGCTGTGTGTATGTATTACATGTCTAGCTTATAAGAAGTGTTATTGAAGAAGCCAGATATAGATCAGGACATCATTTAACAACAGTGTGGCTATAGAAGAAACTGTATAATCATTTGTACACATTTTTCATTAAAAATTTTTTATAAAAAATTAATATAATTACTTTTTTGCAAAACAGCTAATGAAACATGTTTACCAAATTTAGCATCTAAAACTTTATTATTATTATTATTACTATCATAAATTTTTGCAGCATATTGTAAATGAAACATGATGCAATATAATATAAACATTACAGCATTACTATTACTAATAATTTATCAAACATAATACATTTATTATTATTATTACAGTCAACAAAATTAATGCATACATAGATTTATGTAAGGAAAGGCCGTTATTATATATTATTAATTACATAACAATGAAGGTAACATTATCTTATAATATGTAATATATAATAAAATAAAAAAAAGGATATTTATATAATAAATATAAATTAAGTAAATTAATATAATAAATTATATATATATATATATATATATATGTATATATAAATATATAATTATGATGTCCAGGTTACACTTTTCTTAAATTGTATAAGATTATTTTTAATATTGCTATTATTATCTTTAACATGAAACATGTATTAATTAAATTAAGTAGAGAATTGTTCGGTCGGGTGGTAGTGTTATTAAATTTCACTCGGCTAGATGGTAGCGTGTGGGGATGGGTTTTTAAAAAGAAGCCCTTTTTAACTGTCATAACTTGAAGAGCCATGGTCATGTCCAGGGCTAGGCGGTGTACTAGGATTGCTACTATTGTTTGATGCTATAGAATGTCTAGGACTTCCGCCACTGGCAGCATTCTGTTCCTATACAAAATAATAAAATACCATCATAACTAATAAAAATTTGAAACAAAATAACTACATTTGATATAACAACAAATAATAAGACGATATGTCTATAATAAATTCCAAATAGTGACAGCAAACATCACCAGCACGATATATAAAACACTGCAGTTATTAAAAATTCCAAAAGATAATTTCATACATTAAGTTAATAATCTGAAATAAAAACATAAAGACAGCAGTGAGTAAGAGTTATACAGCTGTGTTCTCTGTATCCCTACTTTTTATTTACCAAAAAAAAGTTTATTTTAGTTAGGTTCATTACAGGAAAATACATATCAACCAAATGTGTTATTTGTTCCTACTATTAACAAATATACGCACGACTAATGAATTGAGTAAAATTAAGTCATTATTCATAAAAAATAATGCTGTTTAAATTTTTATAATTTTTTTTATAGATTATAATTGTTGAATTATTTTTACATTAAATTTTAATTTATGCTGCGATGAATGAAGTAGGTGGGTTATTTTTTAAATTAATATTAAGGCAATCTAACATCTAAGACAAAGCTAAATCAATAAAAAAAATTTTAACAATGTTTTAGGGTTTAGTGACAATAATATAAATTAGAAATATTATAATACAGAATTGAAAAATGTAAGTCATATTTAGGGCCAGATTCTGTATAAATAATTAAAAAATGTAGTTCACAAACATAAATGACAGAAGAACCTTTATTATTATTAGGTTCTGGAGAGGGGCCATCCACCATGCATATGAAGAAACCAGAGACTTTTGGAAATCCTTTGTTAAAAAAATCAGCAAAAGAATATAATAGGCGACCATAAACATCAACTCATTACTGAAAACCAGGAAACTAAAAAATCTAATTAATATTTTGAAATCCAGACAATTTTAATAGCACCCCTTTATAAAACAAGCTATTTAGATGATGACAATTTAAGAGTCTGAGAATTTTAGGATTTATTAAAGAAAACTGGTTAACACGATAATGAAGATCTGGTAAACCACACAATCATAAATTCTGTCATAGTCTTTAAATTGTGTCAACAGAAAGACTTTCTCTTCTGATCCTGAAATGGTGCTAACAAAACGTACACTATCATCGATGTATATGCTTCTATAAATAAGGACGATTGAAGAAAACTTTCTAAAAATGGAAAAATTTTGGAACTTGTTAGTAGCAGAAATGGAAGGGAATGGAAGAACAAAGATTAAATAAAGATTCTCATAGTTGATTTAAGAAAGAGAATGAAGTATCTATACAGTACATAAAAGAACTAATAAGAAAAGTGAAAAAACAAAGAACCAATAAGAACAATGAAAGACGTATCTCCTTATGCCAGTCTGAAGATCTCAAAATTATCAACAAATATTAAAAGATTACCTAGGAAGATGAAAGCATGGCAATCTCCTCATGAAAGACCTGGTGAATTCTAAATAGTTCATGTAGCCATTTAAAAAAGGAAAATAAGAGAACTGATGAATGTTAAAGAAGACTTTATGTTATTTCTGATCATTGTCTCAATAAAATCAAAATGAGTTTTTTCCCAAAAGAAGGAGAAAGGTGACACGTGACAAAGAATAAAATGGCCAGCAAGATCACCTGACTTGTCACAATCAGATTACTTCTATGGGGCCACTTAAAAAAAGTATTGCTTAAGCTAATAAGCCCCAAGATATCAATGATTTGCAAAAGAGAATTCAAGAATCAGCACAAAATATCATTAGTGAATCATTGAATACTTTTGCAACTCCTTTTAACCTTTTGCAACTGATTGGCATACAGTCAAACAACAAAAGCAGGATATTTTGAACGTTTATTAAAATGAAATATAAATAAATAAATAAACATTTTGCTTAATAAATAATTTTTTTTTTTAATAAATTTATTCAATAATACACATTTAATTAAATTTATTTATTTGCATTACAGAAACTATAATTATAAATTAAATTTTTTTTTTAAATCTAAATTTTATCAGAAGAAAAAGAAGAAATTAGAAATTAAAACAAAAAAAAAATAGGCTGATAGGCCATATACAGCCTCATTAAGCCCTAGTTGATAGATGATACGCCTTCAAAGATCAGTTAATTTATTTAATCAAAAAGAGAATTAGAGATAAAATTAAAAATGAAATGAATAAATTATGCAGAGTAAATAATAAAAACAGAATGGTAAATGTTTAAAAGATTACAAATTAGTCAAAAACTCTATGATAAAATAAATAATATATAAATACCACATACCTTACAAATGTCATGCAATGAAGAAGTACCAGAATGATGTAATAGATCACCAGAATGATCTGGTGCAGGTGTAGGTGGAGCTTCTGGGGTACGTGGCAACGATGGAGGTGTGACTGATGGTCGAGGTGGAGCTGGACCCCTTCTGGATGTTGAACCTATTTTCAATATAAATATCATAAAAATTGCTGGATTACAAGATAAAATATAAAACATTTTTTCCACAATTCTTTAAATAAAACAAACTCAGTGTCATAAATTATAAATACATTGTGTTTTTATTGTCCCTCTTACAAATTATATTAATGAGGGTCTTTCAAGGAGTTATTTCCCAAGTTCCTTAAGATTTCAACTCATTCTCTAGCTTAAGAAAGGCTGAGATCTTCATTTACAAAATTGTGATCCAACTTTGTTATTGTTTATGTTTTCTCAAATATTTGAAAGACTCATGGAAAATAGGATGTTTACATTCAAATGTAAATACATAACATATAAATGTAATACATAATATAAATATGTCAACTAACATAGTTTGACAAATTTACAGCACAGTTTTAGGAAAAATTGTCTACTGACATTTCCCAGTCTTTCAGAAAATATTCCAAATAGTAAGAATAACAAAGTGATTCAATTTTCAATTTTTTTGCCATCTCAGTAAATGTGGTATCAGAAGAGCTGCAAACAATTGGTTAAAATCATACCTTACTACATCCATTTCAAAATGTAAAACATGGAATAACAAAGAGAAATTCCTCAACTCTTTGCTTTTCCTGTTTAATGATGTAAAACATGGAATAACAAAGAGAAATTCCTCAACTCTTTGCTTTTCCTATTGTTCAATGATCTATCTCAAAATTTTTTATATCCATTTTACCCTCTTCTTTGTATATGACACAACCATATCTAGATCAGAAGATCATTATTTAAAAGATGTTGAAAACTATAATTAGTAGTGTTCAATCTCATGTATTCATCTCCTCTTTATTTATTTTAATCAAATATACTAACAGTACCATCATATTCTTCTTTAGTTAAAGTAGATGAACTTGATTATTATTTAACTGGCCTACTTGCCAGCTGAAAATTATTTATAATCCTTTAAAAATGCATTATTGTAATATTGCTCTCATTCTATTTTTTTATATTCAACACAATCACTATAAAAAAGTAATATTTTAAAAATCATTTCATATAAAGACATGTATTCAACACTTATACAAATTAAAGAATATAATTTACATATAACTAAATAGTGTTTTATTTAGAGCAACATTTAATAGATTTAATATACCACGATGGTTATTGGTTTGAAATTTTTTTTTGGTCCTCTCACCGTGGATTGAAGATTATTCTTCATATTACAAATTATACAAACTAAAATTTATATTCTTTAAACCTTCAATATTCAAAAAATGATAAATGCAAAAAAGGAATTATTTAAATTACAAATATAATACAATTGGACTGGATTTGTAACAATACATATCTTTACATTATTAAAGTAATATTTCAGTTAATTTTATATTTAATTATTATTTTGATTTAGGTGATTTATTGTATTTATACTGTTGTTGATATATATTAATAACTTAAGGTCTTTGTATATTATGAATAAAGAATAATGGTCACAACACGAGTGTTTTGTATCAGTGTATAGATTACAAACATATGAAATGAAATATAAATATCAGTAATAAAACGGTCAGTTTATCAACAATAGTAAAAAAATACAACATATAAATCATATAACAATGATTATAAACATAATAATGTTAGTAGCTGTAATTATAATGATATAAAGGATTTTTTAGTATATCTATAAGAAAAGGAATTTTTAGCATTGGGTTGAACTACAAGTTTGATAGTCAACAGGTAGTTGACAAGAGCAGAGAATTCAGTATAGTAAATTTAATATCACCTGCATTTTCATTTAATGTATTGGAAGA
The DNA here is from genome assembly GCA_010016005.3 of Zanna intricata. Lineage (NCBI taxonomy): Eukaryota > Metazoa > Arthropoda > Insecta > Hemiptera > Fulgoridae > Zanna > Zanna intricata. The sequence continues at coordinate 3,034 of JAAAKQ030286514.1, read as the reverse complement.
AAATTTTGATGACCTTATAAATAATATTTATAAAACTGCTGCTCAATTTACTAAAGAAAAATTCAAATGTATTTAAAAAATGTTTAAATTTGAAACTCAACCTCTTGTATTAATAATAATAACTTACAATTCTTTCATTTATTTATATGTAATAGTTTTATAATGCAAACATTATCTGTTATATAATTCCACATAAAAAGGTTTCGGAAGCATTACCTACTGTTTGGAAAAATTATACTTCTAGTAAAAAGGGATGTTAATAAAAATAGAAACCATTAATTATTAAACAATCTTGTTGCTTCTAATCCATCATTTCAACCACATATGTTGTTTCTAAAGACTCACAGTCATTAGATAAACAAAAAGAAATATCTTTAAAAAAAATGTAATGAAATAAACAAACTTAATTGAATCAGAAAAACTACAAAAAATAATAATAATATGCTTAATAATTAGATTAAATGTGATATAGTAAAACTAAATTAATATGTTTATTGACTGAATCTCCGATTAATTCTGATTTTTAATCTGTGTGATTGCAATGATACCAATTATTGCATGCGAATACCTATTAATAAAAATTTATTGTTATCAAGTTAATTATGAAGACTATGACCCTTTAAATTTAAGCTCAGATACTGCAAGTGGTCTCCAAATTTGATATCATCAACAGTTTAGCCATAATAAGTTGAATATTTGGTCAAGGTACATATTCTGATTGTTATTGTAACATATTAAATTGGCCAGCATCTTGTACAGATTAAACATTTCATATAGGCAATATTCTTTCCCGATGAAAATACTATTAATACATTATTTAATGTACATGATAAATTAAAAATATTGAAAAATCAATGTTAAAAATAAAAATTGAAGATCTAATAATGATTAGAAATTCTATTTACAGCATTAATGACAATTCATATAAAATAAAAAATTACACTAATAATAAATATTTGAACATTCTTTAAACAATTCTAAAAATAAATTAAGTCAATATAATTTTAAAAAATTTAGAATTTAATGAAAGGAATAGTTTCCATAAATATCGGGTGCTTGTAAAGATATCACAAGTTAATTTAATTTTGGATTCATCAATCAAGCTAATGGAATGATTGATCAAGAAAATTGTAAAAAAGAGATCTTTGAACATTTTATAGTAAACACAGAAACAATTGTATCTGAATCATGTAATAACAATTAAAACTAACTCTAAAACTTTAGGTAATGTAAAAGATCATGAATGATAATGATGAGTACCTGATCTACGACGATAAAAATGCTGAATAAATCAATGAAAGAACTGATAAATCAATTACTAAATCATTTAATAAAGGATATTGATTCTGATGTATCGTCACTCGTATTTGTGGATGAAGTTACCAATGTTTATCCACAAACAATCTGATTGACTGCAGTGTTAGAAATACAAATGCAATTTATTCACACAAGAATAAACAGTATAATAAATTATTAAATAATAAGGAACAGTTTCAAAACTATTTTAATGATTTATATGCAGGAACATGATTGTAAGACATTGTTTCAAAATTATTTCTGAAAATGGAATTGATAGCATAAATTTAGCATTTCATTTATATATTATTTAATTTTATTAGCTAAGCCATTTCACTGGTATAACTGTTGGGGAAAAGTAAAATGATTGTAAGCTGTAATAATGTAAATTTAATTAAAACAAAAATTTCTTAAAAAATAAAAAATACATTAAACAAAATTTAATTACTTATTCGGAAACTGCGAAATGATGTACTGGACTATGCTTCAAGATGGTTAACACAAGACCCTTATTGTATTGTAAATAGACACTCTTACATTAAAATTCTACAACACATACATTAATTTGGTATTGGCCAATCCATAAATAATATTAATTTAAAATAAAACATAGTTTTACACAATTTATTTAATTCACTTTTTCATTAAAATAGTTTTTAATAATTCATAAAATGTTGAAGTTATCTAGCAGATCTAATGTAATTTAGATTTGGATAGGCCTCCATTACAAGAAAAATTCTCCTACCTGAAATTCTTTCATTGTACTCATCCTTGTCCTTTATATGTTACACTCTATACTTTTCCTACACTATGACTGAACGCCTCCATGATTTTATCGCAACCAGGTCCCAAAATAGAATTATTTTGTCTTTGTCCTGTTGTCTAGTCCCTACCACATTCTTGTCTCACTCTCTGTCCATGTGAGCTTGTGTATAAACACAAATGCAGCATTACACAAGCAAAAGATTTGGTTCCCATGGCAAGCATGATGTCATATAGCTACAAAATTCTATTTTTAGACAGGAATGCGTGATAAGAACTGAATCACACTTAAATTGATTTGTTTTAATACTTATTACGCTGACACTGCAAATTCATTTAACTACAATTTTAAAAAATACGTACTGTACTAAAGTAAAAATTTGAAGACAAAGAGATTACTCAAAAAATACAAATTTACATAAATTCTATAAAACCTTATTTAAAATTTATAATGGTCACATGATTCAGTAAAATGCAGAGTACTTTAAGGGAGATTAAAGTTTCAATAAGTAAAACTTAGAAATATACATATTACATTATACCAATAAAATAAATTTTTTCAATAACGCAAGTAATTTTTGAGTATTCTGTACATACATGTTGAATATTGGATTAAATTGGATAATTAAAAATTAAGGTGTCCATTCTCTAAATATTCTGATTTTGCATGATATTACCTTCTCTCAGTGCTCCAAAAACTATAATCTTAATTTGATTTTCTTCCAGGTAAATAACATGCTAAAACACTCTGCTATGAGGGCTTTTGTTTAGTAACTCTACCAGGTGGGCAGAAAAGTTCGTAGGCTGACACATAGATGGTGCTACTAGTATTAAATCCATATAATTTTTAATTAGCCCTAACCTTCAAAAGACACGTATATAAATTTGACAGCTGTTGCACTATTAGTTTGTGAGATATAGCATTTTGAGTGAAGCAACTTTTGTTAGTTTGAAAAAAATGGATAAAAAGGAATTT
>JAAAKQ030286503.1:0-10373 GCA_010016005.3 Zanna intricata | reverse complement strand
TTATCTCTACTAGGATTTGAACCTTAGAACTCTCGACTTCGAAATCAGCTGATTTGCGATGTCGCGTTAACCACTAGGACAACCCGGTGGGTTGATGTTCTAGATCTGCCTACATCCTTCTTACATTTAACATTGCCAGTTTCTTTGAATTTCCCATACATATAGGAATACATGTTCTGGCTCTTATACCGAGTTCTGAAACTGGGTCGAACTTGTATGTCTGATCTTGTTTCAGTAAACCACTCTACGCGTGTGTACTTTCATTTGTGGATTCGTGGCGACTGACGTATACTATTTTCTATGTAATCACAGCGCCATCTAGTTTTTGCCGAGGGAAACTTTATGAGTTACCTTTTAAAGAGAATCTAACCATTCGTTAATGGGACTATTATTTTTTTTCTAATAAGACACCAAATTTGTTCAGATAGTTCTCGGATACTCTGTATTTTTCAATTAAATTTTAGTTGCATTTTTTAATTAAAAGTAAAAACTTTTTATATACTGAAAAATATAAGAATAACTTGAACTAGATGTCCATATATGCCGGCCTCCGTAACGTTTTAGCTTTTCGGCCTTTCATCCGGAGGTCCCGCGTTCGAATCCTGGTCAGACATGACATTTTCACGTAAAAATGATCCATCTCATCCTCTTATTCTCTGAAGTAATACATACCTAACGCTGGTCCTGGAGTTAAAAAAAAGGTGTGCATATATGCACACATACGCACTTCTAATAACAACATGAGGAAGTGTTAGCGAGCCTGTCACTTCGCCCGTAAATTGGGTCCCTCTGACTCACCGGAAAAAAAACGTGTGCATCTAGGTTGTTAAATATTCAATCATAATTTATTAAAAGAAAATAATAGCAAAGTATTGACGAATATTCCGTCAAAATCACAACAGATTAGTAGCGTCTCAGCCTTCTTTCAGGAAGGTGTCTGATTCCAATCCCGATATGCTGGTTCGGTATTTTTTATTCGTAAGTGCTAGTTCACCATTTTTCAGTACTTTTTCTATTGCTAATTTCTCGTATCTGTAACAATGCTTTAATTTTTAGCGATTGATTTTAACCGTCGTAAAGCATAATCGGTATTATATAATTTATTATTAATTTTTTAGTAGATTTTGAGCATTTCTACATACAATTTTATTTCATTTACCATTTTACGTAACTTTTTTTTTGTATTTAATATGTTATTTGAATTTTAATTTCTAATTAGGAAAAACAAAATGAATTGTTATAGAGACTATATAGACAATCTTCGAGAATAAAACTTCAGAATTAAGCATACTTACCTTCATACAAGTACTATTATCGCATTATCCTAAGGGTAGCATCACATTACGAATGTATCAAATGTAAAATATTAAAGAGAAATATTAGATTAATCCTGGTTTCATATAAAATATTTATGTCTTTAGCAACATTTTATAATAAACAGTTTTATTACTTTGTTTTAATTAAGTAATTTTCATATAATTTAAATTTACTTAATTTAATGCATAATGTTTACATCTACGTTACGTCATTCCATTGTTATAGCATTGGTACACATTCTAAACTACTTTTATGAAGTATAAAGACGTAAAATCTTGATACCAGAAAAATAAAATCTTGATTATTTATATTCATGTATATTTTTTAACACAATGTTTAATACGTTAGTGATAGTTTTAGAAATGTGATTTGTATTTAAGGAAATTACATAACGCACACCAGCAATAATTTATGAAAAAAAGATTAATTTAATTTCAAAATTATTTTTTTTGGAAATTTAAACATCAGTAATTATTTGAATATCAAAAATATTTTTCAAAGTTATCAGTTGTAAATCTTTTTTAAATGCATTACCCGAAAAGAAAATATAAACAAAAGATGGTTATAATAAAATTATAAATTGATTTAAGGACTTTAGATTTTGCAAAGGTTGACTTCGAAATAAGCAATATTACATAATTTAATCTATTAAGTAATTCAAGAATAAGTAAATTCTACCTACAATTGTGAAAATTGTTTGCCGCTAAATATGTAGCATATTAAAAAATGAAAATATGTCGTATAACCTGGAAATATTTCAGTAATTTTAAAGAGCAAGTAAAGTTATCCGTAAAAATAATGTTTACAGAGATGTTGGACCGTTACGGTAATGAAAAATCGATGTTCTTGCTTGAAGTAAAGATATTGTGAAGTTAATACATTTCTGTGAAATTGTTTATTCTTACATTTATTCATCTTTGTGTAATGTATATTTAATTCTTAAACAAATTACTTTCGTACTCGGTTGCGTGCAACATTTAGTAAATTTAGTTAAAAGGAATAAAGTTTATCAGTTATGAATAAAAACAAAAATATGGTGATGACTGATTTAATGTATTTTGACGAGATATTGCCTTTTTGTGTATAAGAACAGGATAGACGAGGTTAGCCTTTATCATGATGAAAGTATGGATCATTCTTTATAATCTATTATTACTTTATGGAAGTTTGCCATATGATTATTGATATTACTGTTAATTTTTTCTTTAATCACGTTAATTATACAAAATGTGAACTCTATATAATTGAGAGTAAATAATAGTGAGCAGTAATAGTGAAATAATTTGAGTCTAAATAATTGTTATACTTTTATGGAAATAATTATGATAAATACGAAGTGAGTAGTATATATTTCTTATGTATTCTGTGTGTATATTTTCTTATATACAAAAGCAAATGATTACTACTTTCACTTAATGTGAACTGTGCAATTGACTCGCTTCGATATTTTCATGTACTGTAAGCCACATTTAGCAGTCTTGCACGCAGTATAATATAATAATATATTTATTTATTATCTTTTGTACTCAGAAAAAAAATCTACACAATAGAAAACATTTTAAATCACTTCTTTCAATTTTTATTGCAATCACTTATTAAATTTTTACGTTTATTTAACAAAAGAAAAAGTATAGTCTGAAATAACAGTCGGGGGACAGGAAGGGTAGCCCTCCAGTGGAGGGACGCATTGGTATTCCAAAAACGGAAGTCAGTGCGTTCTGAAGAAGATGGGAGGACCCCTATTGGACAGCCTCAGATGGTGGCTAAGAAGGGTGGGCAGGCTGCTGCCACGACACTCCGCGGCGACTGAGTAATGCCTAACGGCGGGTCCGGTTGCCGTGGGGTGTGTATAAAAAAAAAAATTCTGAAATAACAGAATCACAAACATAAAAATGTTAATAGATCATTTTTATAGTTTTTTTCTTCCTCCAATTTTAATTAAAGTAGAAAATAATGTTTTTCGTTTTGCTTCTATCGAATGGTTTGCATTTAATTGATCAAAAATTCCATTCAACAAACACAAAAAACTAATCCCTGTTCCCATAGCATTTAACTACAATACATTTTCAAATATTTGTACAACATTAAATAAATAAAAATAATTTCCATTTCTGTATAAAAATATTTTGTTTTCAAAATAAATATTATCCAGGAGTAGTAAATCAGTAAAATTTCCATTAAAATTGTAATATTCCCTTTTTCCCAATTTACTGGAATAATAATAATCTAATTACAATTAATTTCTAATTACGCAATGAAACCTTTCTTATATGAGTACTATATCACTATTATTTAACATAAACTATATAATTTTAAATAAATCAGCAAAAAAATATATATATAAAATTTAAAGATTTTTTCAGTATCCATTGAGGAACAATGGATACTTAATTTACATCAGTATCCAAAATACGAGTGTCTTGCCTAATTAAATACCTTAGAAATATAAATCTTACAATGAAAAATCACAGGAGGTAACGATTTTGACTCCATATTACACATAGACGGTTGAAAATATGCTCAATAAAACAAGAAAAATTGTAACAATAAATAAATTACCTTGCCCAGCTAGTAAATCTTAACCACATTAGAATTCTACGTTTTAAAAAACACAAATTAAAAGATAGGACTCTCCAAAGGTTGAATCACTAATAAGCCTCTAATTAGAATTAAAACTATTTTTTTCTACACATCAGAGCTAAAAATATTATTTACATATCTTAAGCAGATACTGTCAAGTTCAGTTCTATTTATTTTCTGCACTTATTTTAGTTAATGCAGTTTTGATTCCGATACCCAGTTATAATCCGTGGTAGAGTATTCACTTGAAGTCAATGAATGTCTACACAGATAAGCTGACTCAGGAAGTCTGTTACCTAATATATCCAATAAACTTTTCCAAAACCTTATCATCAGCATAAATACAAAATAGTCATTTCTTTTACCTATTAGGAATAATTTTCTGCAATAACCATATTTTTTTTTAAATTCAGCACTAGCACAACTTTGCTATGATTTAAACTTATAAGAGCACAGATTTCGAACAGGAGAATCACCAAAATCATCGCTCTAATCATTTGAAGTTTGATTTTATAAATAACCTGCAAATTATTATCTGTAAAATGAGTCTTAGTTAAAAAAAAATTTGTCTGGAATTATAAAACTTCCAAGAAAATGGAAGTTTTAACCTGAATAACATTATTATTCCTTTCGAATAATATTTCTTATATTATTGGAAGTAGTTTCACCCTATTTTAAAGGTTGACCTTTACATGAAAAAAAAAAAACAAGTTATTGTTCTGCTTCATTTCTAACATAACGTAAATACATTTATATAATCTTAATACTTGAATATATATTTGTCTGGTAATATTCTTTTTAACTCTATGTTTCGATCAGCCAACAAAAGTTATATAAAATTCTCCGTGCCCAAAAATGTAAACAAATCGTTGTTACCAGTACGAAATACATTATCTCAGAAAGACATTATATCTCATTGTGAAAATTTTACTATATATATATATATATATATATATATATATAAATATAGTAGTAATTTTCTATAATTAACAATATGTTTGTATACGATTCAATTATTTTTTTTACCACAAAATCTTTCTAAAAGAATAACTCTCAAATATACTGGATCTATTAAAGAAATATATCAATAAATTAATATAAAAAAGTAATATTTAAAGATATCATTAAATTAAATTATACTAATTTTTTTTTTATTATAGCCTGTATGTAATATTCTACAGTTGTTACATTCTATCACCACAATAAAAAAATAATTTTATATAATAGATAGATACATGAAATACTTCAAAAATATAATTTCAATTAATATTATTTGGTCTGATATTTCTTGTGCTACGTTACACACAAGTACGAGTATGTTTTGTACGAGTATGTTGTGGTGATAGAATATCACCACAATAAAAAGAAAAATTGTTTGTTTCATATAATAGATAGATACATAAAATATTTCAAGAACATAATTTCATTTAAAATTATTTGTTTTGATATTTCTTGTGCTAGGTTACACAAGTACTAGTATGTTTAGCTGTAGCATTCCCCCTTACTTTAGAATTGAATCTAAACATTTACATCATTGAAAAATGAATACAAATATTTACATTGACATAAAAATTTTGTCATAACGTTGTGAGTATATAAAGGTAAAAAGAATAAAAAAAGTAATACTGTACTGAACTGTGTGTGTTATCGATATTTTCTACTTTTTTTGTTAAAAACGCGATATGTATTCAAAGAATGCTGAAAAGAGTAAAAAGAAGAAAAAAATTAGGCTGAGCAAATTTTATTCAACTTCAGTTTTGTTATGACAAAATTTAGTTTATGTTTTTTCTTTTGTCAACAATCTCACTAGTACTGAGAATTTTTTTTCTCACATAAAATATTCTGGATACTTTTCTTTTATAATTTTTTTTTCAATCAATGTTTCACAACTCTGTGAAATATGACCCTGATGTGAAAGCGTTCATTATAAGACCTATAGCTAAAGGAATTTTTTTCTATTAAACCAATTCTTAGTCAAAATTATTTAAAACTATAAAATTTCTAATAATATTGATAATATTGTTGAGAATATTGTATTATATTTCTCAAAAATGTGTACATTTTATTAATAAAAATAATTTTTAATTATAAAATTGAGATTAATAACTTTGATTAACTTTCCATAACCTTGTATTTTTTCGTTACCGTATAAAAATTATAAGTCATTCGATTTTCGTGCTAAAAAATCCTTTATTTTAACCGATTTGAATCTTTCGTGACAATTATGCACAAAATTTCAATAATAAGCTGTCATCAACCTCATTGGGCAGCTTTCAACACAGTGTTGAAAGACTGTAACGAAAGAAAGCAGTCTTCTCAAGGAGTACTTGTAGATTTATTTTATATCATTTATTTACAAGAGGTATCTCCATATATTATTTTCTTCCTTTTCATTACAATATGTTGTACATATGTTTATATTACTGTTAATATAATTAAATATATTAACTAATATATAATTAAATATAAACTATCGCCGAATGTCTTCGACGGCACGTGGAACCTTAAGACCTTTATGTGGCCTTGAAAAGGGCCGTTTTTATCGTTAGCTCTGATCCATTGGAGAGTGGTGTGCCTTACAAGGATCTATCTTGGGTCCAACACTTTTTAATTTCTATGTTAATGTCATGGCCGATGGATCTGTAATTCACGGCTTTTCCAATATGCTGATGATAGTGTTTTAGCTATTGGACACAAACAATAGGAAGATGCAGAAGCTTTAATGCAAGCAGACCTTAATAATCAATTAAAATGGCTGCACGATAAAGACCTTGTCATTAATGTTAAAAAAAAACCGTTGTATTACACGTAAGATCTCATTATCTACGACCCCAAAGAACTATAAAAATAAATTGTCACACATGTGACTGCATAAAAACCAACCATATGAACTGTTACTGTGAACGACTCCAGAAGGTTGATAAATACAAATATCTTGGTGTAATTTTGATTCCTTTTTCAAGTGGGATCACCGTATAAAACAGATTTGTGAAAGTCTAAGGACAGTTGCTGTGAAGTTCCACTACATCTCACCCCTTTTACCTATTCACTGTAAACGCTTACTTTGTTCATCTTTGTTCGAATCTCTCACTCGATACGGATTAACAACGTTGGGATTGGCCGCAGATCATCTTATAAATAAAATTAACTTAATACAAAACAGAGTTCTCAAAGATATGGCTCGTCATGAATTAGATAATATTAATGACGCCAGTTTATATAATCTGATAAGATACTTATCAACAAGAGGCCTGTTTAAATTTTTAATTATTTTTAAGAACTTTTATAATAGCAAGTATAGATTAAACGTATAGTATAGGTTACTATTTAAGAGCAAATAATTATATTACACATAGATATTATAATACATATGGTAAACGCTTAAAAAAATACATGGTCCCCGCATTACTCAATTCTTTACCGAATTACTTTAATAAAAGTATGACAAAAATGATTTAAAAAAACTTCTCATCGATTGGGCATAAATATATCGTAATAATAACTACGGTAATATTGCAGGATGTATGTTAAGCACATACAGGCAGACCCAGACAATAAAAATGTTTTAAGCTATTATTCTAATATAATCTATTTTTAATATTGTTATGCATTGTTTATTGGTTAATTATTTAATTAATATAATTGAATAAAGATAAAATATAGACTTAGTTGTTAGTTGTACTATAGTTGTTAAACTGTAGAAGATAAGTTTACATGCTGTACTAATCAAATTTAATTTCAATGTGTAAATTGATTACGTATAATAATAGCAGTATCTTTTATATTATTATTAGTAATTGTATTAAAATTAGATAAAGGAACATAAATTTTATTTTTTACTTATTAAATTTGTAATGATTAAATTTTTGTAACAATTTTTTACGATAAGTTGGTTATTGTATTAAAGTGTGTGTAGTATATCCATCGACAGACTTACGTCTAATGGATAGTTATCTATCATGAAATTGTAAATAAATGAAATAAAATAAAATAAATAAAGAGCTGTTGGAACCGGGAGATGGTCTCCCGATTTCAACCAACGAAGTTGACTTAGCTGCAGTCGAGAAGTTGCGGTTCATCCGTTGAAATGCGACCGGGCTTTCCTTCAGTGGTGGTTGGGTTCCCACTCCAGCATGGTAGTGGAGACCCCCCAGAGCCCCGCAGTGTCGAGTCGGAGTTGGTCATTTTTCACCGGCGCGGCCGAGCGATCCCAAGCTGGGCTGGCTCTCGTAGCTGCGTCCGCGGGCCAGGGCGATGAAAGCCCGGCGAGCTGGAGCGGGAATGTAGCGTTTGCATCCAGCGACTCCCTCGGCGGGCCGGCCAGGTCTGCTGATCCGGCGGGGTGGTCCAGGGTTGAAGAATCTCCCAAGGAACTCCTTCGGTCTTTTTCCATTTCCTTGTTCTTCGAGGTCTTCTCCAGGCGGTGATCTACAATAAAGTCAAAATTTATGCCAAGAAGCCTTCCTTTATTGGAGCCTGGAGTGGTGCGGCAACGCCGCTGTGATGGGGGATATATGTGCGAGCAGATAGCCGCGTGGTGGAAGTGCCTGCCTGTGTATGCACGTAAGTATACTGCACTCAATTTCTCATCGTAAGTATACTATTGACATTTACTCATCCTTGTGCGTCGCCGAGTTAAAGGCATGTGGTAACAAAACTTATATATATATATATATAAAACATATATACCATAAGTATATTTATTTATGTATTTGAAGTTAACATTTTTCATTTAATATTTACGTATGTGTTTCAATGTTTAAATGTATAAAAGTTTAATTACATGACTGAAAATGAAAATGTCAAAGTATGTTAATGATACAGATTTTATTACAAGATTTCAATTTACAATATAAGTATTTGAGTTAATAAAAATTTTGAATTATAAAATAGTTCTTCGAATTTTTAAATGGGTACGTCTTCAACAATTCTTCTTGTTAAGATAAAAGATGGAAGTATGTCCACCTTTATATATTTAACCTAAATTACCTTTAGGTGAATATAACCTAAATTATATCTAGGTGAGCCTGGTGCCTCAGTTTGTTAAATATAAAAAAGATTTTTAGAAAAAATACGTTTATAGAAGTCGTTCAACAAATTAATAAACATCTGAATTATTTGTTATTCCTAATATATGGTTATTCCGATATATGGATAAAGGATGTTAAGGTTTGATCACTTTAGGACTATTTCCAAGATATTTCAATTGAATATGAAAGATATGATACTACGATATATTTGCTGGACGAATTAATGGATCGCAAAGATGTTGCATTGTACACACGTCAGATATATTAGATGGTAGAGGACTTGCATACTCTAAAGAATATAACGCAGAAAACTAACACGTTAGAGTATTATTTTGAATAGTTAAAATTTATTACATTAGCGTATTTTAAAGGGTGATACATGAGTATTGTGCGAGTAAGCGGGTTTCATATAAACTAATGTGTAGTATGAAAGAGCAGACACGTCCTTTAGGTGATACAACTCCTGACAAACGTATAAATAAATAAATAAAAAGAGTTAAAAAAGAGCTGGAGAATTGTTTTAAGTTTCTACTTATAGTCCAGTTTTGAACTTAAAGTATCACTTGATGTTAAAAATTTAAGGAAAAGACAAGCTCATTCTTATACCCAAAGAAAGAAATTTGATTATCTCTAGCTGTGCATTTCATAAAGATGTCAATCACTATCCAATATTATTCACAAACTTGAAGCGATAAATTATAACAATAATGAACAACCATGAAAAATATTTATTATATAAGATAATGTCGAGGTTATAGAGATAGTAAAGGAAGAAATTCAAAACTGGTCAATTAAAAAATTATGTATTTATGGGTAGTTAAAAAGGATAGTCTAAGGTCTATTTCGTTAAAACTTTTACAGAGAGACAGGCTAGATCATCAGTTATACAGACATAATTAGATCCACCGCTTGAATGGTATCGAATTTTCTTTGCTTATAAACACGAGATCATCATAAGTTGGCATTTTAATTTTTCACTTTTTCTACTGTTAGCGCGTTGGCTAACTACTAGCCGTGCGAGGATAATTGGAAAATTATTAAAAATAAAAATACTTTGGTAAGAAAGAAAAACTGTATAATGAATTTATATTTATATTAAAAAAAAAAGACTGACAAATAATAACTTTAAATTTTGAAAAAACAGTAGATTTGATAAAAAAAAAAGTATTTTAAAGAAAAAAAGAGGTATAAAATTATTATTATACTTATATATATATTTAGTTTAACATTTTATTAACTCTTTATTATATATAAGAAATATGAAATGTCAAAAAATTATTAATGCTGTATGCCAAAATATTGACCCAAAATTATTGCTAAAAGTAAAAGAAAGTTTGTAATCATAAGAATGAACAACAAAGACTTCGTAAGTCTTAATATACAAAAAAAAACTTTTGTTCCATCTGTCAATGGAATATACAAAAATGCAGTGGTTGCATTTTGATC
>JAAAKQ030286492.1:0-10374 GCA_010016005.3 Zanna intricata | reverse complement strand
AAAAAAAAAAAAAAGCAACCAAAATACATGCATCAGTGTTTGCTCAGTTCCTAGTGATTTAGGTATCCCACGCAATGAATAAGCTGATGTTAGTGCTAAGGAAGCTTGCTTCATTATTTTTTGAGAATAATGTTATTCATTTTGACTACACCCTTTGCTAAATATCGCCTGAAAGTAGTTGAAGAATGGCTGGTTGACATTTGTTTACAATAAGTTTGCTCTTATGAAAGCTATTCCTTGAAAGTTGCCTGTGCAAAACAGTTAATGTGAAAAAATTCCTTTGTTGTTTATGTATGATATACATATGGTTAATTCATGGTACCTTATCACTTGGTGATGCTTTTATATGTTCCTTATATAACTGCTGTGAAAATTGTGTATTAGTTTGAACTACATTGTTTATATGTTATATAAATGGTACTTTAAGGTACTGGACATCAGTAAATTACAATTTCCAAGAAGGTATGAGCACTGAATAGCAACCAAGCTGCTGTGTAAGGAAGGTTTTCCAATAGCCAAGGCTGCTTCAGAAATCAAAGTGAGAACATATGTTCGTTGTCTGTCAATGATGGATTGGTGATAACTTTTTCTCCATTACTCCACTCTGACTAACAAAGATAGTAGGCAAATGAGCGATTCAGTAGTTTTTAATTTCATAATCAGGTTTTAAAATAAAATTTTTCAATAAATTTTATATATGCATCATTTCTAACTTGTCGGTTACTCATTTTCTGTAGATAATGTCTAACCATTGGTGATAGAGAATTACCGTTTACATGTTCTGTAAAAGATTTAATTTTCTTTACACTAAAAAAAAGTGGATTTTAAAATTTAACCAAATCAAACATTAATAATTTAATCAGATCAATTATTGCTTTTTAACTATAAAAAAGAAAGCTGTACTGACCATCATTAAAATTAATTAAATAAACAGGTTTCACATAGTAACAAGGAAACTTCTAAATTTTGTTAAATTCTGAAATCAAAAATCTACAAACAGATAGCAGGTTACCAGACAACTTGTTAACAAATTGAGTTAAAACAAGACCTTACTTTGTTATGTCTATTTATTAATAAATCTTTTAATAGCAGAAATTTTATATTATTTTTAATATATAAACACTGCCAGATTCATGAATCATTTTAAAGATGTTTAGAAAAGCTTGAAAAATTAGAACAACAGTTTTTATTGTAATACTGTTCATTTAAGATTACAATGATTTGGAATAACATGATAAAAAAGTTTCCATAAAAAGTCAGAAAATGTCATTTGTTTTTTAAAGAGAAATGAACTACATTGTTTATATGTTATGTAGATGGTACTTTAAGGTACTGGACATCAGTAAATTACAATTGCCAAGGAGGTATATCTGGCACTGACAAGAAGGTATGAGCACTGAATAGCACCTAAGCTGCTGTATAAGGAAGATTTTTCATAATTTGTTTAACCTTCTTTTACTATTAAGTACAGGTTAAGATGAAAGTTCAACTAGTCCTTATTTATATTGAAGTAATATGTTTATCACTATTTAAAACTAACATATAGCTTCAGAGCTCTTCAATATCTCAAAGGGTCATTTCATGAGTCATGATAATTTCTCATTTCTTATTAATAATATTTTGGTAAAAATAACAGCTGTTAATTCTTGTTACATGTAGAAGAAAATTTTTTCTTTGAACTTTTTATTTTTTATGTAGGAGTGGGTAGACAGAAAAAATAGGAGTGGGAAGCTAATAGTAACTCAACACTATAGCTCTTTATTGCTTAAAAAGTATATGTGATGGTGTTATAATGATAGATGATGTGGATTTGTCTACAACTGATGTTGTTGAAGCTGTTTTCATTGTACAAAAGGATCCAATCATTTATTCTTATACCATAAGGTGAACAGAGATCATGTTTTAATTCTATTATCTCTTTTTCTGTCCACCATCAAGATTGTACATAATAATTACCTGACATAAATATGACAAAAATTCATTGAACTTTATAGTGCAAATCATACAGAAAACTTTTTATTGAAATCAAATTATTTTTATCAAGAGACTGTTTTTGTTCTATAAGAAACATGGTTTTGCAATCTGTGATTATGCAAGTAACAGACATAGTAACATAGACAGCTGTGATTGCCATTGGAAAGCAGAAGAATAAAGAGAAAGTTCATAATAATTTATTTACATAGCTATTTTGAATCCAAAATCAAGTGAGAATTTTTGAAACTGTAATTAATTTTTACTTTTTTGTTAACAAAAAACTGATGAGATTGAAGAGTAGCCTAGATTCCTCCTGCTTTTTGATTTTTTAGAAACCTAAATTTTAATGTGAATCTATTTCTATTAAATCAGTATTGATTAGCACTTAGTTACTAATTGCAAATAAATAAAATCAACTGGATGGCCCAAGATAAACTGAACCAGACAATGCAAGTTTTGCATTCATGCAAAACTTACAGCGCTTTTCTGTATGAATGCGTTAGAAAAGGTTAGATTGAAGTATTTAATGGACAAGAAGAAAATAGATCTTGATACAGAAGTGAATCTTATGAGATTGTCATTTATAGAAAGACAGTTATTATTTTTAGTTCGAGCTGTTATTAATATTCTTTGTTGTTGACAAAGGATACCAGAGTATTCATCAAGGAATATTACATTCAGAGCAGATCGATCAAAGGTTGTAAGAAAAATCCTGTGGAGAGTTCAACAGTGATCCACTCATCATACATGAGCTCATAAAAAAGTTTAACTGAACTTGATCTGTGTTTGATAAGTATCAATACTCACCTGTGAAAAGGTCCAAGACATAGAAGGAAGATATTCGCCAGCGAACAACAAGCCTATAGGATCTGACTTCAAGTGTTACAGCATATAGACACTGATAAACATGTACGGTATTGTACATGGCTATTGCAGGAATCAAAAGTGGCTTACTTGAGTTAAACCTCTACATCATGATGGGTGAGGTGTGGTTCCATCTTAGTGGCCACATTAATTTGCAAATATTGGTCTGTCAAAAACCCATGGCAAATATTTGAGTTACTGCTGCATGATGTAAAGACTGGAATCTGGTGTGCTGTGTTGGGGAGAAGATTCATTGGACCCATTTTATTCAGACACAGTGAACTCAGCACATTACATTGAAACAACTTTCAGTCCTTTGTAGAGCAACTATCGCCACAACAGTTTAACAGCACACACTTCTTTGGAAGCATTTCACTTAGTTTTCACTCCTGACAATACTGTCTTGAAGTATCTTTGGTCTGTAGAGTTGTCTGATCTATCCAGTTGTGATTTTTATTTCTATAGGAGTAACCTGAAGGGCAAGATGTACCAGAATAATCCTTGAACTCTTGATGCACTACAACAGAATATACACAATGCCATCTCCAACATCCAGTGGGATGAGTTAAAGCAAATCACATTGAACATAATTCATCACTCCAAACTGTGCCTGGACCATGAGAGTCAACATTTCCAGGAGTACTTGTAGAGATGGAGGAACCCATATAAGGGTTTTGCCTTTCATTTACTTGTGTAAAATCAACATTATAGTTCATTTCTTCTTCGCTTGCTTTCGATTCGGTCTATCTCGAGCCCCTCTGTATGAATATTATATGATTCTTAAATGATCGTAGTTTTAGAAAACCTTTTTAAGCACACAAAAGTATTCACATGCTGCTACATAGTATATGAAAATATACTAAATAGTTTTTTCTATCTGACCTTAACAGTTTTTACATTGAAAAACATGAATTTAACAAACAAACAAGAACTCTGTTTATGATGTCATCTTTAGTCTGGGTTCTGTCACAACTGTGATTACTAGAGCAGTTAAACATTAGAAAACCTGATTTTTTTTCTGAGAAAGTTTGTATTTTATTAGGATTTTTTTTGGGTTAGAAAATTAAATATTATGAATATCCACTTTGATTTCATTTTACTGTTGGAAATATTATGATATTTTATTATTTTATCATCTTATAATTATGAAATCAATCAGAAATAATTATTTAGTTTTGCTTTTTTTACATTAGCTTTTGCACAACTTTTTTGAACAAAATTTCACAAAATCACTACTGTTGAGGTACATGTCTGTTGTAATTTGTAACTTCTTTACCAGAATAAAAAGCACTAGAAATTTAGAAATTATGAGTAAAATTGAACTAGGTTTGAGTAAGATTGAGCTAGAATTGAGTGAGTAAATTGTGCTAGAAATTGTGAATTGTATGTTTAATCCATATTTAAAAACTGTTAGGATTTCAAACTTCTGATTGAGTTTCCTTGGGATATTACTTGGACGATTTTTACTTGTCTAATATTTAATAAAGAAAAAAGGTGGCAATGAATTGCATAACTTTCCTGGCTATGTCGGTCAAGTTATGCATTTAATTTTCTGTTTAATTTTTATAAATTTATTTTTTTATATTATAATAGTGAAATACTTCATGTATATGATAGTTTGAAAGAATTCCTCCTTAAGAAAATAGGTTTCAAATTTTTATCCAAATTGTGCTGTAGAAATATGAAAACAACATTTCTCACAAAGTTCAAAGCCTTGCAAGGTTCTTATGATGTAGTTTCTTTGCTTCAGCCTTTTTGACAGTTACATGTTTTGAAAGAGGAAAATTATGATGAATCAAAAATATGACAACATTCATACAAAATAGTAAACGAAAAAATGGTTTATGAATATCCAAAATTTCAGAAATGTAAACTTCTATAGCTGAAGGAAAGAAGGAAAGAATACAATGTTTGAATGTGTTTACAAAATAAATTAAAATGTTTACTTCGACTATTAAAAAAAAAATTTTTATCATATGATTAATTTTTTTTAATAACTCAACAAAATAAAACAATAACCAACATTTTTATTATTAGTGCTAAAATTTAGAAAAATATGTTTTCAACTTTGAAAATTTGGGGGTTAATTCATCAGGGATATTTTTTAATTATTAAAATATTCAGTGAAATTAATATTTTTTTTTTTTTTAATTTGGGTGCTCACCCATTAGAGGAGGGTATTAAGTTATTTTAGCAACTATTGTTTATCAAAATAAGTTTTGTGCATAAAAAATTTTAAATTGCAAAAACTTTTTCTCCACTTGGGGGCTCCCATACTAAGAGCATTCAGGTAAAATTAATTTTTAACAAATAATTAATTTTTAAGCATTATAACTCCTTTTCTGAAACATTACATAACTAAAATATATATATATATATTGTAATTTTTGGAGGAGGATGTGAATATCAAATATAAATGTTTGATAATTTATGATCTTGATAAAAAAACTTCAACTTTTTTGCTAGAGAAGAAAATTTTTTGCTAAAGCCCCAGTTAGGATTTGAAATTTTATTTTGGCCAATACACCCCATCTCACCCACTTTTTCAATTTTTGCAAAAATTTAATACATTCTTTTCAACTCCTCCCCCTCCCCCGAAAGGGAATATCTGTCTATCAAGTTTGAAGAAAATCAGTGAATAGGATCCAGATCAAATACAGACCAACATGCATAAGTACATAAATATAACAAACATCCTTCTGACAAAAATAGATTTTTTTGACCTGGAGCATTGGAATAAAATTTTTTTTTCAGAAATATTTACAGTTTATTTAATTTATATTTTATAATGTCTCTAAAGTATAAAACTTTAAAAAGACCAATTTCTTCGATTAATTCTTTTTTGGCCAATCCATACACTTTTCTGTTAAAGCTACAGCAATATATATTAGTGTAGCCAGGAAAGTAAAGAACAAACTATAAAATTAAATTTTTAAAGAGCTTATAATATAATGTAAAAGTATTTATTTTTAATTATAAATTTCAAACCGTAATTGTTCTCTTGTTATGCATTTTACTGCTTTGGTATATAATAGATAAACTTTAGTTGTAAAATACAACTTGAGTATGTTATAGTGAAGTAGTCCTTATATTTTTTTATTAAATTCAAGAGGCATTATTGATTTTTCAAACCAGATTCAATGATGATGATATTTGGAATGCGTTAGAAAAGGTTAGATTGAAGTATTTAATGGACAAGAAGAAAATAGATCTTGATACAGAAGTGAATCTTATGAGATTGTCATTTATAGAAAGACAGTTATTATTTTTAGTTCGAGCTGTTATTAAAAAATCAAAGGTCTGTTCCATATTTTAGCTCTAAAGATTACAAAAATATAAGAGCTGCATAGCATTTTTTTAAAGTAGTTTATATAACAATTATCCTTTCTTGAGTTTTTTTAACATACCGGAACCACCATTAGGTATTACCTTCAGCGGGTAAAATGATTTGTAGTTTGTGAAAATGCCATACCTGACTGGAATTCGAACCCGGGACCTCTGGATGAAAGGCCGAGACGCGACCACTCACACCACGGAGGCCCTTTCTTGAGTATTAAAACACAGTTTAACCATTATTTAAAACTGAGAAATGTAGTAATGGAAAATTATTTAATATTAAACTAGATATGCACTGTAGCAGTATATATATGTAACAAAATTGTTTTTATAATAACGATTAAATAATTAAATCCACTTACCAACAATTTAATTAAATTACTTAATCATTATATAATCATACCAAAGGGCTGTGCTTGATAAAATTGTTTTTATTATATTTGTAAATAATTATGTTGATTACAGAGGTGTATCTTCTTTCAGTAGCATAAACTCTTTTAAGTCATAAATGGAAATATGATAAAGTTGGCTTTTGTGTACAGAACTTTCATTAACATTTTTGCCATTATGTCATTTTTAAAACATGAAGTGACATAATGTGTAATGATAATGGTACAAACTTTTAACACAGTAATGACATGTTGTTCAATATGAAATAGAATAGTTCCGTTATAGCACAATTGGTAAATTATTCTTATTATGAGCCTCATTGCATTTGTTATTTATGAATGTATAAATATATATGAATCATAAATCTAATATTGTTAAAATGTGTTTTCAGTTTGTGGCATTTATTTGAAGTATGAATATTGTAGTTAATGTTTTTATAAGTGTATTCAGCATCTATGGAGTGATTTGCAAAGAGCGATTCTTTTTTATCATACTACTTCTTGCTTTTTATGTTTTCTTTTTGTATGTGAAGGAATGTTCCTCTGTCATTTCTGAGTAATTTTTGAATCTGTCTCCACATCCCTTCATTGTTGTTTACTATTATATTTTAATTATTTTATAAGAAATAGTGGTACTTTATTTATGGTTTTGAAAGTAATGCAATAACCTTAAAAAAAAACCTTTTATGTGAATGTTGGTTGATGTGTTAGCCTTGTGTACTATCATTCATGTGTTTTTGATATTATTTGTCTATTTTATGTTAAACATTGTCTAAAATTGTGTGCACACACATGTGCACCAGTAACATGATCAAATATCTTGTATCAAATTTTTTTCAGATATTTCTATGGATTTTGTAAGTGCACATGTTGTTAACTCTGGATGTTGAGATCCTTAAGAAATTGAGGAATTTGTTGTTTAATATTTTGTGGTGAGTTATAGGTTGAGGTATGATTTATTAACGATATGAAAAATGTATGACATTGTCTGATGATTTTGTGGTGGAGTATGCTTTCATCAACTTAATGGTGATAGTGTAATTATTCAGTTTGTGTTCAGTTTTCATTAACTAATACATATGCAATTTCAAAATTTAAAAATTTTTAGTCATGAGTCTAAATTTAGGTGAACTCATTGGTAGGCCTGATTTAGTCATAGTATGTAGTTAGTAATATTTATATGTGAAGTAATTTAGTTATGTTAAAGGTTGAGTTAAGACTGATTTCAATTGTGTTCTATTTGAGAGTTTTTTTTACGATTTTTTTTTTTGTAATATTTTAACAGGATTCGGTGTATGAATTGTGTATCTAATGTTTTATACATCAACTCACAATTTCTAATCTGACTGAATTTATTTTCTGATTGGAATGTCTTCAATTGTGGAACAAGCTTCCATGACCTTCAGTTGTTGAAGATTAGAGTAAAGTTAAAATAGAGTAATTGTTGAATAATTGCAATCAACATTTGAAGAAAACACTTACAGAAGAAGTATTATAATGTAACTATAGAAATAACAGAAATAGAAATAAACCAAGAAATAAATTAGAACAAACTGTAGATCAAACAAATTTGGCATAAGAAGCAATGAATTATGAAAGTGCTTAGAAGGGAAAGAGATTTTACTGTAGAAATTGTACAAACTAAATCAGCAAGAAAAATAGGAATTTTTATCATTTGGAAGGTTTTATTAAGTTGTCAAAAAGAACAAAAAGAAATCATGATATAATTTAGAGTTTGGGAACTTTATACATTTAAAAAAAAGTCATTATTATTAGATCATTAATATTATTAATGATCTAATGATTATTAATGCTAATATAATGACATTATTAATTATCATTAATAATATTATTATTATTAGATGATATATCATCTGAAATAAAATAATACATTGCATGCTTTTTACCCCTCTCACTCACTAGTATGTAAAATATAGAATCATAATAAATGTAATTTTGTCAGTACATATGTGTAATGTAATTGAGCTTGCGCATGTGCTTAATATGTAAATAATAATTTATGCATGTGTAATCCGATATATTTTGCCTCTGTATGTTTTTATGATTATAAAACAGTGTATAATATTAAGTTTCTATTTGTTTTGCAGTTGAATGTTTAATAATTTTATTAACAATGAATGCTTAATGATTCAATCGTCAAATCAGATATTAAATTTGTTTAGGCGCTGTTTATGTTATTACCTATCAGATATTAAGTGTTAGTTTAATATACAACTTGGACATTTGGGTTGATGAAACTTGAGTTTGTACGATGATGTATGTACTTATATGTATTACTGGATGTCTGTTGGTTTATATCAACTACAAACCTCAAAAATTTCCTTCCTCACTTTCTTTGGATTATTAGACATTTGTTATTATTCTTTGTATCATTGTTTTGTTGTTCATTTTAAACATAGTTTTTAAAGCTAAAGATAATAAACTTCAATGAACCTTGAATCATGCTTTGAGGTTTATTTTTGATGCTAGGAGAGATGCTGTTATTACTCATTTTTATAAATACCGTAAAATTTAAAGAATGGAAATGGTATTTCATAGATCTAATTTTTATATAAGCCACTTAAAAAAAAAGATGGATTCTCACTATTTAAAGAATTCTTTTAAAAACTGCAGTGCGTTCAAGGGTTGCAAGGTAAATGTGTGATTTACAGATATCTCCATACCAAAATTTACTGCTTATTTACTGTTTTTTTAACCAGTGTCTGTAATATGATTATTGATATCGCTTAATTTCTTATGTGATTTTTAGTTTATTTAGCTAAACAATTTTTTTTCCATCTAGAATACTGAATAATTTTAAATTGTTTTTATATTCTTTCTGTTTTGTTATTTTGTGGCTGCATTGGACCATAATCAGTTTCTTTCAATCATCCTAAAACTATCTTCTTATGATAAAATATTATGTTTAGACAAGGTAAAGGTTATGAATTAACATGATAATAATAATAATGATTAATAAATAATGTTTATTTAAATAATAAAGAAAGAAAAAGATTATTGAATTTCTTCTTGGTTTGGATAAATGATAATTATTTATTTCTGTTAATTAAATAATGCAGTATTAATTGAATAAGGAAAGACTACAGTATAGATTAATTAATTTCTATGTAATCTATTCCTGTTTTATTTTTCATTATAATATTATATATGCAAGAAAATAAATACATTACACACATATACACACACGCGCGCGCGCACACACACACACACACGCACAGAGAGAGAGTGAGTGAGAGAGAGAGAGAGAGCTGAATTCAAGATTAAATTAAACTGAATTCTTTTCCAATTGACATCATATTGCTTCTAAGTAAAATCATGGTATAAATTAATTTTATTTACAGTTTTTATATCTAGTTATATATAAAGTATATAGTAGTATATACAAGTATATATTGTACAAACACATTAATTGTATATAGGAAAACATTCTGTTATATAATTCCTATATAATGTGTTCCTATTGTATACAGCAACACATTAATTATATTGTAAATAAAAGTTAAAAAAAACTTTGCTGCAGAAAAAAATCTGCATTGCATCTACATTTACTCATAATACTGTATTTTACTGTATTTAACATACCTTGTATGTTGTCATAACTTCATATTAATGAAAAGAGTAAATAAGTAAATTTTCTTTTAAGAACAAGAGAACGAATGCTATTTTATGATTCCTGATAATTGTATCTTCTGCTTTAAAAATGTGTGAATTTCTTCACAATTATGAATAATGTAAAATTTCTAATTATGTACTAAATGTCACTCTTTCATATATATATATATATATATAT
>JAAAKQ030286459.1:0-10374 GCA_010016005.3 Zanna intricata | reverse complement strand
ACGGCCCCCCCCGCCATGGTTGCCCCCTCGGCCCCGCTCCTCTTTATCCCGGAAAACGCAGGCCCCCCCCCCCCCCATCGGCAAGGTCTCATGATTCGTAGAGAGAGATACATATATATATATATATATATATATACACATAGTGTGTCCCATAAGATTTAAGACTGTTGCTATAAAAGACGCAAAAACATTAAAAAAAAAATCATTTAAACTAATTTTTTATTCAAAATAGTCTCCATTAGAAGTAATACACATATTGGGACGGTATTTCAGCCTTTTCTTCCTTTTCAAAAACTCCTCTTTTAAAATATTGTTTAAATTCGTTGTCACGGCTTTTTGTATCTCGTCTATTGACATAAAATTGTCCCTTTTCAATTCCATTTTTAATTTTTGAAACAGGAAGTAGTCAGCGGGACTCAAATCAGGCGAGTAGGGTGGATGGGTAAGCACACAAATCATTTTTTTGAGCCAAAAATTGAGTGTATTGCTGTGGTATGCGTTGGTGCGTTTTTGTGCCAGAGGAAAAAAAGAACGACCTCTCCACAACTTGGGTATAACACGCGCAATTCTTTTGTAAAGGCGTTCCAGCACTTGTCGGTATAATGAAGCATTTACTTAAGGAACAAATTCTTTGTGGACGATGCCTTTGGAGTCAAAAAAAATGACCAACATTGGCTTAATTTTTTATTTTTGAAAACGCAGTACTTTTGGTCGCGACGAATTTTCGCTGACCCACTCAGCACTTTTGCGTTTCGTTTCAGAATCTTCAAAAATCCACCATAAGCCAATTTTAACATTTCGAACATTTCCGTCGCAATTTTAGCGGCTGTAAAGCAAAATTTAATCGAAACTTGTTCGTTATTTTTATTCATTGTGAAATTATGACCGCGACCACTTCGATACTAGCACGCGAACTGCTACTGAACAGCTGCATGTGATCCGATGGATTTGAAACTTCGTATGGGAGTAGAGGAAGTTTGTAGTAGTTTGTAGATCCCAAAATTTCATGAAGATAGCTCTAGTAGTACCGATTTTACAGCCACAGTGGCTGTAAAACTGGTACAGCCATAGTTAAAACTTATGGGACACACTGTATTTGTGTGTGTGTGTATGTGTGTGTGCGTGCGTATATATATATATATATACGAGGTACGTGAGAAAAGTATTGAGATTGGTAACATGCGAACGATCTGGCAACGCTGTGTCTACCGGTCTGTGCTAGACCGGTGGTTAGTTCATCCCTTCCACATGCTCAGTAAGAGTTTCAACTTCGTTCAGCCAACACATTATATTTGACAGCGTCATCAGTGAAGTTGTGTTTTTGTTGTGTGTTACGAAAATGAAGCATATGAATTTAGAGCAACGTTGGGCCATCTTTGCAAGTTTTGTGTTAAACTTGGGGAATCCCCAAGTCTGACCTTTGAAAAGTTGAAACAGGCCTATGGGGAACATTACTTATTAAGGGCATAAGTTTTTCGCTGGCACAAACCATTTTTGCAGGCCGAGAACACGTTGAAGATAAACCTCGCTCAGGGAGACCTTCAACTTCAAAATCTGACGAAAACGTTGAGCGTGTGAGGGTTTTTGTGAGATCAGAGTGTCGTTTAACAATAAGGATGATGAGTGAACAGTTAAATATATACACTTTCACCGTAAATCAAATTTTGACAGACGATTTAGACATGCAAAATATCTGTGCGAAATTGCAGAGGGAAAACCACACAACGGAACAGAAGGACAATCGAAGAAAGGTGTGCATTGATCTTCATAAGAGGATTGACAATGACCAAGAATTTTTCAATCGGGTGATAACAGATGATGAATCATGGATATTTGCGTACGTCCTGAAACAAAGCAGCAAAGCGAAGAGTGGCACACTCCGTCATCTCCTCGACCGAAAAAAATGTCGAATGAGCAAATCAAAGATCAAAACCATGCTGATTTGCTTTTTTTGACAGTAGGGCTATCGTTCATAAAGAATTTGTTCCTCCAGGAAAAACTATCAACCAAGTGTTTTACAAAAGTGTCCTTGAAAGTCTCAGGAAAAGAGTGATTCGCGTGAGACCAAACGTTGCAGACAGGTGGATGCTTCATCATGACAATGCACCGTGTCACACGGCCATTTCCATCAGGGAATTTTTTACCTCAAAACGCATTCCTACGGTTCCTCAACCCCCCTATTCACCTGATTTGAGTTCTTGTGACTTTTTCCTTTCCCCGAAATTGAAACGCCTTAAAATGACGTCATTTTGGAACTCTGCAGATCATTCAAAAGACTATGACCGACCAGTTGAAAGCCCTAACAGATGAAGCTTTCTAGCGCTGCTACCAGAAGTGGAGACAACGACTCCGCCGATGCTAGCTGCTCAACAAAACTACTTTGAAGGGGATAATATTGTTGTTTGATAAAAAATAAAAACTTTGGTAAGTAAAGTTCAGTTCCAAGGTTGACACACACACACACATATATATATATATATTTTTTTTTTTTTTTCACTTTCTTATGGACACGATAACTGCAGTAGTTTTACACCAATAACTTTCAAATTGATACATAAAATATAACGACCAAAATCTCGACCAAGTTCGTTAATGGGAAAAATTTTACCATTGGGTGAAAATGAAGGGGCTTTCTTAGAAAAAGACAAAATATCGCTATAGCTTTCTGATTAAGTAAAATATCGAATTCGTTTAAAGTGACTACTATTCTTTGGATAAGGGCCTAAAACTTATATAAGTAAATTTTTTTTTATATCACCGACTATTGGCCCAAAGGATGGAAAAAATGGGGTTTCGAAGACAAAAAATACCATATCTCCCTTAACAGGCACAGTATCGAATCGGTTTAAAGTGTTCGTTAGTCCTCTAAACATTACCTGAAACTTCTGTCTGTAACAATTTTTGATATGACCGATCCTTACGGCAAGGAATGACCAAAATGTTTTTGAAATTGTAAGAAAATGGGGCTTGTCGTTTGCTAAACATGTGAAACTTTTTTCACGTGCAACCGTTGTATTGAGTAAATTATAAGTTTTTCTTAACTTTAAGATAGAAATCTTTTTTTAGCTCTTACTTAGCACCGGTGAAATCTTCCGTCCCTTCTGTTTAGCCACCGGAAACACTGTAATGTATTATTTCAGAGGATGAATGTGGATGATATGTATGAATGAAGTATAATCTTCTATAGTCCCAGGTTCGACCGTTCTTGCGATGTGTGGTTAATTGAAACCCAAGTACCAAAGAACACCGGTATTCACCACCTAGTACTCAAATCCGTATAAAAGTAACTGCCATTACTAGGTAACTTATTATCTACTGAACATATGAATGATGTTCCTATATTTTATTTAATGGTTTACTTATTGATATCTGAAAATTATATTTTTTAGAAAAAGCGTGTTATGGTACCTTGGCTAACGCTAAAATGGGTCATCTTTAATTCTGCTTTTTTCAAATATAAAAATATTTTAATTGTTATTTTTAAGATAAAACATGTACTTTAAGATGGCAGAAATGGTTTTTCAAAAACTTTAATTTTTAATGAATTTTAGGACATAAATACTGTATGCTTCGTAAACACATGAAAATGAGGCTACAAAAAAATTGTTATAAAAAATTAAGAAAACAGATATTCTTATTCAACTTTGTACATTTATGTAAAAAAACGTAATTTGTTAATATTTAATCTTAGATTTAGTTTTTTTTTGCAAAATTTTGCAAATTTTTTGTCGTCTGTGGAAAAAACATTTTTTTTTTTTTAATATCTAGTTTTCTTCACTATCTTGTTTATTTTTAATCTAATGAAAAAACAAATGCCACCAGTAGAAAACTTCGACAATTTTGCATGATAAAACCTTCCAACACTTTTACTATGAGCAAAATTAAGATATTATCAAAAAAAATTAATTTATCTATTTAGTCTTACTGTATACGAGAAGGTACCTAGTTTCCAAGCTACTCTACCATAGCGCGATTTTGGTGCTTATGGTAAAATTGGCTACCGCACTTAGTTAGTAAAAAGTACCCGGGAGGATTTTTATGCGAAACTTCCTCAACTTTCAATCGGTCCTTTTTATATGCAATCAAAGATAAAGCCGCTATTGGCGTAAACTAAAAGTCTTTCCTTAATTTGTTAATTAACATATTAAATTAGTTAATCGCTCATGTCCTCTAGGGCACACTTTTATTCTACAAAGTTTACCGAACCCATTCCAATAATTTATTTGCTGTAGTGAATTTTTCCCAGGTTAAGACCTTTTTTAATCTCTAAGTATTCAAGGCATTCAAGATATAATTTAGAAAAAAAATGATAAAGTATAATTAGAATTCTTAATAAAAATTTTGGATCCCAGTTTATCTCTTTGCCCGAATCACTTTTTTTCTTGAAATTATTCTGTACTAGAAAATAATTGCTAAAAAAAATCAAAACTTTTATTAAAAAATAATTGAGTTCCACTTGTCTCCGTTGCTTGACAGTTACCTTTTGTAAAATTTTTAATAACGGTAACAATTTGAAAAAAAAAAACACTATTTATTCGAGTCTTAATTTTCGAAAATTAGATATACAACAAGATTGCAAAAGTAGATGAAATATTTTCCCCTTCACTTCTTACATTAGAAATTTTCTAACGTCTTAACTGATCGACTCATTGTTTTGAAATATCTTTACTACTATTTTTTTATTTGGCGTTATTTGGGTGGAAGAATTCCTGCCCACTGTAACAAAAGTGTAATGGAACAGCGTGCTTAAAAAAGGAGTTTTATAACATTTCTTTTTAAGTTGTCAGCAAAAACTGTTGATCGTTATAAATGATCTGACTCGAGATTAAATTACTCCCAAAATTAGATTAACCATCACCAGTAATAAAAAGCATTCCGTACCAGGTTTACGGTGAAAAATAATAAGGAATCAGTTTGGTTGACTTCTACTGAAATGCAAGTGATATTTAGCCCTTCAAATGGAATCTTCACTACAGACTGCTGAATCATGAACATTATTACTCTCAGAGAATGTA
This sequence comes from Zanna intricata, assembly GCA_010016005.3. Classification (NCBI taxonomy): domain Eukaryota; kingdom Metazoa; phylum Arthropoda; class Insecta; order Hemiptera; family Fulgoridae; genus Zanna; species Zanna intricata. The sequence continues at coordinate 5,359 of JAAAKQ030286459.1, read as the reverse complement.
TGTAATTAGGATTTTACTCAGATAATCTAAGCGTGTTGTAGCTACAAAAAATGTACTTGCTTTGTTGAGAAATTGTAAATTTCAATATTATTGAATTACAGAAATTATTACTATTTCCCATCATTATTAGTTTATCGTCTAAGAGGGGAAAGTATTATAATCGGTCAACCGAATATTTGGGCATACGCGGTTTTCAACGGATCTTGAAGTTTGACCAAAAAACCGGATGGAAATTTTCCGGATCTTCGTATGTACGAGTGTGTCCGTGCTGTTATCCTCTAAATCACCTCATATTTCCAGAATTACTCGACCGATTTTAACCAAACTTATTCAGAATACTCCTATATAGAAGGCATTGATTTCATTAGATTTTTAACTTAAAATGTCAAGGGGGTGAGACTGTAGAGCAATGTAATCCTCAGTATTTCGAGATTCAAGGTCATATTTTTCTTTGGTACGTTTGTTAACAATTAAAAAATAATATTTGCAAATGGTTTTTTGCAAAAATCATATCTCCACCTCAAAAAATACTATAAACTTTGAAACTGTATTGTGATCGGTTGTTTTCCGTTGCTATTTCATCTGTTGTCGTTTAATTACGCATATAAATTAATCTTTACTAAATTGGGAGCCCCAAATCCCACTCGGACCCAGCCAAAAGTCACGCATCCTTTTACTTTTATCTTCTTTCTCTTTTTTTATTGTAATCAAAACTGCTTTAATAAAGTATATTTATAAAACTGAACTTTCACTCCCGATTTTGGGGTTCAAGCAAAAAAGTAACAAATATGATCGTTTGAAGTTTAAATTTATACATTTTCAAGGATGCTGAAAACTATTTTATTTTTTAATTTTGTCGAAATAGGAGTTTTTTTTTTTTGTAATACCAGATTTGAAATATCCGGTTTTAACCTCAAACCAATAATATTATCTTGTAATTATAAGGTGGGATTTTTTCAGTATCTCATTAATATATTAATTATATTTAATATTTATATTAGCCGCGTGACGGTAAAGTCCTACAACAGTGTTTTCAGCTTTTTAAAATTAAAAAGTTGACAATACCTTTACGCTTTTCCTGTCGTTTAGCTTTTAAAAACCATAAATAAAATTTGAGACGACACATTTAGGCGAAGGACAAACAATTATTCAGTGAATAAAGATGTAGAAGACCATAAATTCTCCAATTTGGTTTTACTACTGTTCACCAGCTTGTCTGTTTTTTTTTTTTTTTTATTTTATTTTATAAATATGTGTGGTGACTTAAATTGTTTATTTATTTATATAATATTTTGTCATAAATTAAAGATAAAAAGATGACATGCCGTTCTGTTTATAGATTTATTTAATTAGCTATTTATTTTATTTAGCTTTTATATTTATACTATGCATTTGCATGAAAATAGATCTATTTTTTTTAATACTTAAAATTTCTACTTTTATTTTTGGGATAATAATTAAAAATAATAATCTCCATGGAGGAGTGATAGCGCTTCTTCCAGGATTACCGGGTTCAAATCCCGGTTCACATATGGCATTTTTCATATGATACAGAATTCCATTTCCATATTAACATGTACAAGCTTTACAAAGCTTTTGTAGTGAATTAATTGATCAAGCCAAAAAAAAAAAAATTGTTGTCAACCAGATATCAGACTGTCTAGAAACAAAAATTTAATAAGGTTTGAAAAATTTATGCAACCCCAATTTTAAGGAGGATTATATATTTTCAACTCTCTTTATAAAATATGAAAAAAAAGTCTCATTCTTATATAGTCTCATTTGTAGACAGTGCCCGACAAAGAAAGGTAGAAACTTTTAGGTCATGTTCTACTGGTAAAATTATTGAAAAAAATCCATATAAATATAGTTTGGAAACGCTTTGTTTTTGAATTACGGCTAGCGAAAGATTTCAGCTCTTCTAATAAAACGAAAAATAATAAGACGAAAAATAGACAGAAAATCGTGTTATTCTGTGCCTACTAAACAACTCTTACTACTAAGACTTTTTCGTCTGTTTTGCTTCAATAAAAAGCCATTTTTAAGAAAATTTATTATTTTTTTTATTATCTGGATTTAAATTAATTTTCTCAGAATTAAATTCTCTACAAGTTTTATTATTAATTTTTTGCATTTATAAGTTATTTAACAACGGCATTGTATTACAAACTTAAAGAAACCTTGTTTTCGACACTGACTTGTGTATTTTCCTTCGGATATGTTACAGAAACTGTGGAGTTACAGTTCTCGGACTTATTTTATCCTATTTCCCATCTCAAATTACATAAGAAACAACCAACTTTACCTCTTCATTTGGGTCACAAATATTACAGAAGGGCTTCTTTCTAAGAAGATCTGAATTCCGGGCAAAATTTTAGCTGTAACTCGAAAACAAAGCGTTTCCAAACCGATGTTTATATGAACATTTTTCATTATTTTCACCGGTGTTCTGAAAGTCTGTGTCTCTTCGTGGGACATCTTTATAAAAGTATAATAAAATTTCAAACCAAAAATTTGAAACGGTAATAATGATTTTAAATTCCCAATGCTGTGCATACGTGAGTTACCGAAACAAATTTCATGATTATCTGTTTATCCCTTCAAATGATATTAGTAAAAATGGTTGCATTCCCGATATACAATTATTTTCACTTATCCATACATATAGAATTGATATCCTATTTTACTTCCTTGTACCCAAACGAACGATGTACTGTAATCGAGAAAAATTTAGGTTTTCAGATTTTTTCGCACTTTTTCTTAACTGCAGTAATAAGTTCTCATTGAGAGCTTTTCAACGATCTATCATAAGCGGTACTTATTTTTATTGGTTTCAGAGTCATAACAAAGTAAAACTTTAATGAATTAAGTATTTTCATTTTGCAAGGGAAAACCACAATTGTTTGAATCAGACTTCATCTCCTTTTCTTATTTTTTAACTTTTTTTTTAATTCAAATATATTGACATATTAATAATTATTAACCTCTGATTGAAAAAATTTACAATAAATAATAATTCAGTAATAACAATAAGGGAAAAACATCAAAAGTTATTAATGAAATAAAATGTTGTGTAGTTTCATTTAAAAAAAAATGTGTGTGTATGTAATCTAATAGGCGAACAAGGAAGATATGTGATGTCCACATCAGATTTTTTTTAAATTTTTATTTTCAATAATTAAGGGTTGTAAATAGTTCGTACCCTAATAACGCCCTTATTCAGAGGAAAAAGGATTGAAATTAGTCGGTTAAGGGAGTCAAATTAATTTTTTTTTTTTTTGTTTTTTTTTTGGGAGCTAGATGATAATTTATGTATACATATATATATATATACAAAAAATTTATTTTTTTTCCTGTACGCATTTTCGGCAGCATATTTATATATGAAGCTAAGAACTGACGTAGCTGACTAAGTCGCGTGACGGTTGTTTTTTATGCGGCGTGGCTTACACACAACTTAATTTAAAATATTTATAATTATATTTAAATATAATATTTGTCGTTTATTTAATTCAATGATTCTACTTTAATTATAATATTTTTAAGGGTTTTTTGTATAAAGGTCTATTTGTATCTTTCTCATAAAATAATTCCTTTTTCTTTTAGAAAAACAGTAACCAAAATTATAAATTATTTTTTCAAATGTTTATATAAAAATTTTCATCCCTAATTTTACGATGCATAATTAAATAAATAAAAGAAAACAAAATGATTTTTTTTTAGTACTTTAGGGAGACTTAATGAAAATTGATCGGTCGGAGGGTTTTGTGTTCTTGAAAATGAAAAAATCTTTATTCAATGTGAAGTATTCGGATAAAATTAATTTTTAAGAATATAATTCCCCTAAGGTGGTGATAATATATTTAAAAAAAGTACTTTTAAAATTGTTTAAAAATACAACGATACAGACATAATTCTAAATAAACAAATTTGTAATTTCCTTGTAAGAGAGTGAAACTTTTGGCTAATTTTCTTGTTTAAATAAATACTAAACAATAAGGGCTATCAAAAATTACATTTTGTACATCTTAAATGCAACCGGTAACTTTGTGAGATAGATTTAAATTTAAAAAAAATTTTTACAATTTTTTTTTAAGATTTAAAAATATATTTTGTTGCTGCAGATCATCGGAGTGCGATCGGCAAAGAATTCTTATTGCCGTTTGAAGACCTATGATGTAGAAAATGTAGACATAAAAACTCCTATTAATTCATCTTCTGAAGCACGATATCCGTCGCCAATCTCAGAAAAACTGAGCGTCTCAGTTTTTCACAAGCTGCGTCTCAGTGCACAAGCTTCAAGCTTGTGTGTGAGATGATAAAATCCCGCAATTATTTGATGGTGATATCATCAAATAAAAAAAAAAAGAAGAATGCAAAATAAGTTTGTGGAGAGGTATTGAGAAATATTAAATAAAAGATTTTTTATAATTTTTTTAATTTTTGACCCCGATAAAAAAAATGTATTTATTAAATTTTTATTTTTTGTTATCTCGCTCCTGCTAGCATTTCAGTTCAGAGTATAGTAGATAAGCAGTTCTTATCTTAAATAAAGGACTGTAACGCAGTATACTGTAAATTCATATTATTACAATCATGTGACATTTTATATGCCAGTGTTAAATTATTTGTTTTATTCTAATCCTGTTATGTGAAATATAGTTATAAAATGAAGAAGTGTAACACATGTGAGGAAGATTTACCGATTGATGGAAATTATATTATTTATCGTTCCTGTTTGAATGATAAAAGTGCCTGTGTAATGATGGTAATCATTATAACTGCGAAGGAGTTGCTGAGAGTTCGTATCGGCGAATGTCGCAAAAAAAAAATGGAAGTGTTACGAGTGTCGCCAAACAGTGATCAGCAAATCTATTGATAACAAATCGTGTAATTCTGTTGATGAGATATTAAACCTTATCAGTAAAAACGAATTAATTAAAAATATTTTGGAACTTAAATCCGAAATGACAACTTACTTCAGGAAGACTGAAAACGATCGTATGGGACTATCTTGGTTCTACGATGAAATAGAAAAAGGAAATTAGTGAATTACGGGACAATAACAAGGCTCTTCTTCTTGAAATTAAACAACTCTGAGAAAACGTAATAGAGAAAGATACGAAAATTGCTTCGCTAGAAAAAAATATCATCCATCTGGAACAATATGGTAGAAATAAAAACATTGAAATACATGGACTAAAATTGCACTCCGATGGAAATAAAGAACATTTAAATGACTCTCTCCTGAAAATAGCCGCCAAACTGGAAATTCTCTTCAATGTTGATGATGTTGAAGCAGTACACAGACTACTTACGAAGAAGAAAACCGATTCACGCCCAATCATAGTACAGTTCA
>JAAAKQ030286448.1:0-10374 GCA_010016005.3 Zanna intricata | reverse complement strand
TAAATATCTAGTTTTATTTAATATAAATTCAATATGTTTGTCCCATTTCATGTTATAGTCAAAGTTAATACCTCTAAGTATTAAATTATTATCATAATTTAAGTTCAGCATTTTGTTCTCTTATTTAAGTAGTTTATTTTCTTAATAACATTTTGAAGGTTGGGTGTAAGATAGGAACCTGTGTTTTTAACCTTGCCATTGAATTGTTAAAAGTTGATTGATATATTATGTAAAATAATAGCATAAAAAAGAATAAATACATTAATCCTTAAATTAGTTAACTAAGTTGTTCATAAAGAGAAACTGGTATGCTAGTATATCTAAGATTTTGTTAACATTATTTATCATATTTTTAACTGATAATTATAAATTACGCAGATAATAATAAAACATGGAAGTTAGTAATAATAAATAATAGAAGACTGAGTGTACTTGACAAAAATAATAAATAAAACAGTTGTTTCACTTCTAATTTTTATCTCATGAAAAAATAATTAATTATTAATATGTTTTTAAAGAAAAAATAAAATTACTTTCTTTTTTGTCTATTTTTAAATAATGAATGAGATAAACTGACGAATATAATTATCTTAATTGTTATTTTTACTTCAGTTAATAATTTTAATAGCCGTAGTTTTATTTCATTATTTTTTTTTTTACTTTTTAAAATAATTTACTATAAAATAACAAGATTATATGCATTTATTCTAGAATACTATGATATTAAAGTAATAATTATTTCAATAAAATTATGACTGTTTTATATCAAGGACTAAAATATTCAGTTACCTTATTTTATTTTTAACCATAAATTACATAATCATTATTATAAACTTATTTTCCAAATATTTTTTTTTTAAATTTTAAAAAGATCAAGATTATAAATATAAGAGATTTTTTAATTTATTTAGAGGGTTTGGAAAAAAAAAAAAACTAAATTATATACGCAAAATAGTGTGCATTCGAAAAATTAAAAATAAGTGGCTACATTCATTTACTAGTTGGCTATTACGTTAGTCGTTTCAGCAAGTAATTTAATGGTAATGACGTAATAAAAGCACCTAAAGTATGATAGACAAATCATAATTTATTTCAGTGACGTTCATTCTAAACTCACGTCCTAGCATTAAATTTCTAGTGCATATCTGGTTACAGGCTGAGGAGTCTATACTTCTATAACCAGCCTTATATTACTTAATGTTACAATAAAAGAAAATTTTTCAAGGAAAGAAAATGTTTACTGTTATATCCAGTAGGCTATATTTAATACAGTCTACCTAATAATGATAGGAACTGAAATTCTCTTCTAAAGCAGACAACCTTTTGTCTTAAGAGTAAACATATAATGCATAGATGTATATTATATTTTTATATGGATTTGAATACTAGATCGTGGATATCGGTGTTCTTTGGTGGTTGGGTTTCAATTAACCACACTTCTCAGGAGTGGTCAACCTGAGATTGTACAAGATCACACTTCATTCACATTCATACACATCATCCTTATTCATCCTCTAAAGTAATACCTTATGGTAGTTCCGGAGGCTAAACAGATAAAGAGAGAGATATATATTATTTATCTATAATATATAGATATCATAGATGTATAATAATGAATTCTTTTTACTCTTGCCTATTGTTGATGTAACTGGTAGTCTTTTGGATTCTTTAAATAAACATTTTAGAAAAATGTGTAAGACTATTATTGTGATGCCAGAAAAAAAACAAGACAAGTTCTGTATTAAAAAATCTTCCCACTGCCAGTGTTTTACTTGAGATATTTAGAGAAGAATCTGTGATTAAAGTAATATTCATTACATAGTCCTTAAAGCTATCAAACACTGGCTGGGATAAGATTCCACCTTCTGTTTTAAGACAGTGTTCTTCTTTGATAGCTGCCCCATTGAAGTATCTGATTAATTTATTGTTTAAAACAAGTCTTTTCAGATTTACTCAATTTTGTAAATATAATTCCAAAAAGGTTCGAAATCGAATTTTTAATAGACATCGTTGATGTTCTTGGTGGGTTATAGCTGGTTCTTGGTGTCTTCTATGACTTAACAAATGTATTTGTGTGAATCAAAAGTTGCTGGTCCAGAAGCTTGAGTACTATAGTGTTTGTGGAGCTGCTCTTACTTTGCTTAATTCCTAATTACAGGTACAAGACTGTTGGCAGAGTGTTCACAACTGGTTAATAAACAGAAGTACCAAGTATGAGTTGATACCTGATGGTGTTCCTCAAGGTCTATTCTTGGGCCAATATTATTTTTTATTTATATTAATGAATAACCACCAAACTTATGGCGACTGTCAAGGCTAGTTATGTTTGCTGACAAAACTACAGTAGCTTTTACAAATATAAATTATTCTAATTTAGTGAACAATAATGTTAACAGAATGAATGAATGATGTCTGGCTAATAGCTTGCTGCTTAATTCCAATAAAACACAAGCAATAAAGTTTCATTTTAATTATGGAACAGTTACTGATGTTAAATTTATGAATGTCTTGAAATTTTCAATCTTTGCTGATTTTCTGGGTCTCATGATTGATGATGCCCTTACTTGGATGGGATCCTGGATAGGTCTCTGTCATCCAAATTAAACCAGGCTTTTTATGACTTACATTATAATATACATTACTATCTTACACTATAATAAACAGGAAAACTCTGTAGGTAGTGTATTATGCATATTATATTCCCTTTTAAATTACAAAGTTATTTTTTGGGTTAATTCAGTTAACAGCAAAAAACACATTTATTATTCAGAAAAAAATCACTCACTTGATATGTCAACAGAAAGATGATGATTCATGCAAAAGTTCTTTAAATATTTTAGATCACTCACATTTTCATCAATTTATACTTTCCAGACTATACAATTTATTGAAGATAAACTATCAGAACTGAAACGTAACTCTGACTTTCATACTTGTGACATCTGGCATTAAAATGTCCTGTCCTATCCAAAGCAGAGGACATCCACTTATGAACGTCTACCAAACTATGCTGTTTTTATAAAGTAGTTTATAAGTTTTATAAATTAGTTTTTATATTTATATTTAAATATTTACAGTATTATTAAAAGTTTAAATAAACCAAGAAAAACTTGAAAAAAGAAAAAAAAATTGATATTTGTAATCGAATTCTCCACCTCCAATATTGGGGATCAATTGCAAAACTAACAGGCCTAGAAAGACATAAAAAAAAATCTGTTAAAAAAGTATGCAATACATAAAAAGGTTTTTTTTTTTATTTTTGGAGAAGGGGAGAATTTGGGGACATTTTTTTTTAAACTGTTAAGAGAAGCATGCAAGCATGTGTTTAGCTTAATAAAGTGGACTTAAGTTTGTAAAGTTTTTAGAAAATTAATCCTGAAGAAACTATCTACTCCATCTCCTGAATATATTGATCCCAAACTTTACCAATAAGCTGCCCCAAGTATACAAGTCTCTGTGTTAAATTTCTTCAAAATCAGTTAATCCAGTCAAAAGTTAATAATAAGCTTCAAACATGCCAACACACATAAGAACGTACATATAAACATTAACCCCCTAGCAGTGGCGGATTTATGTAGAAGCAATTGCTTGGGGCCCCACTTGGATAAGGGCCCCCAACACTGGAGTTTTTTTTTTTTTCATTAACATTTCAATTTTAAGTTCCTTAAGAAATTTTAATTAAACTGTAAATATTTATGTGTGTAATGTGTAAATATATCTATTAATGAAATTAAAATTGTCTTCATTTTATATTTTTCAGAAAAAAAATATGGGGGGGCCTGAAAAATGTGAGTTGCTTGGGTAAATAAATTGGGCTGAGTTAAGAGGTAAATCCGGCACTGCCCCCTAGTTTTTTTTTTTTGGGGGTCTCTGGTTTATGAAATGACAAGAAATGCAAAAACAAAAAGTCGTACCCAATTTTTTGATTGATTACCGTTCTTTCTTTCTTGCAGCATAGCTCTAGAACTGTATATTAGGAAAGTAAAATTCATATTGTGTATATTTCTATTGCTAAGTTAAACCAGTATGTATAAATATTGTATGTACATTGTTTTACATGAGAGATTATATTATAATATATTCAATAGCTCTATGTTTTATAATAGCTCTATGTTGTCTTTCTTCTTTTTGTGATTCATAACTAAGTTACTTTTTCTGTGAGTATTGATTTTTATTTCTGTAGAAAAATAGAATGAAGTTGTAATTTGTAAAGGATACATGAATATCATCAAAACTTTAGTGTAATATGTAACAGTGTATTTGGCTAGTGAAAAAACTTCAGTGAGGAGAAATCACTTCATTCTATAGATTCTGTAATAAGCCTAATATGGGGTGTATTATTCTTAATATTGACTGTCATTTTTATTTGTGATTTATGTCATGTTAAGTGGCATAAGCATTATTTTTTTTTTTTGTTTAACTTCCGGAACCACTGTTAGGTATATCTTCAGAGGATGAGATGAATGAATTTTAGCATGTGTGAAAATACTATTCCTGACCAGATTCGAACCCGGTACCTCCGGATGAAAGGCTGAGATGCTACCACTCATACCACGGAGGCTGGCATTAGTATGGTTGTAGTGCTTAACTCATCTACGTAAAAAAAATCAATTTTTTTTTTTCTCTTTTAACTAACGAGTAAATATAGTATGTTTTTTCTATGGATATAATTAAAATAATCATTTTTTTTCAATAAAACTTATTGAAAAGAAAAACATAATTCCAGTAGGACAACTAGAAAAAACTTACCATGATGTAATTCATACAAAAATGTTGGGAAATTCCAGACTAGTTTACATTATACTTACCATAAAGCTTATTAAAGAAAATTAATTTATTACTCAATACAAGTAAATTTAATTAATTATACAAACATATATTTGTAATATTCTAAAATTACATATCATTATTTCTTTGGCTAGTAGGAGGAACTTATGCATAGATGCTAAATTTTATAAGAAATATATACACATGTCTTCTCTTTATACTTTACTTTCAGACAACTTCTTTGTAATCAGATCACAAGAAAAACCAGCCACCAGAAAAAAATAACAAGTATAATTACAGCAATATCAATTCATATTAATTTCTGAAGGATGATATAATTTTAGTTTATTGTGAACCGGTAAAAGAAGTTATAAAATTTTGTTAAAAGAATAAATTAAAAACAAATTTACTTATTTATAACTTACTTTTGATTACTGTTTATATAATTAAGGCAAAATAGATTACCTAGAATTCATAACTTTATAAACCAATTCTATCTTCCATTTTTTTTTTCTATTTTATGTTAATCTTTTAACAATATATTTTAAAGCATTCTAAATTCTCAATTATCGATCTTATACATATATTTCAAGCTTCTTCATACCAAGCAGTCTTCTCAGGTACAAATTACGTTTCTCAGATACAAATTAACCTAGATAATATAAGAACCACAAATTTAGTTTATCTCTTTACAAGATTCTCTAACAAATTTTTTTCCTCTCTATTTGCATTAACATATTTTTATTTAAAATTCTATCAACCAATCTAATTTCCAACATAATGTTATTATACCCACATTTCAAAAGACTCTCTCATCGTTATCTTTTTGTTTATCCTGTTATCCATTTTTTATTACCATAAGTGTTTTATTTCACAAAAGTATTTTCAAATACATATAAATAATTCCTCTTTATAATCCTTTCTATCAGTTGGATTACCTTCTTTTATTTATTTACAAACTGAATTTCTCTCCTAGTAATAAATAAATGTAATTCAATTGTTTTTTCTCGCTCATATTTGATTTTTGCAAAGAACAGTGCAAAATCTGCCCTTCAGTTTCTGTGTACATCTTTACAAAAAAATTATTTATATTTTCTAAATGGTCATTAAATTAAAAAATAATACTTTTCAATCAGTTTTTCTTTATGTTTTGAATGTTTTAAGTCAATATCAGTTTAAAAACAAATGATTCTTAATTTGGTACTGATGTTAAAATTTTCAAATTTGAAAAAGAATTGAAAAAATAGTTCATTATTTTAAAACGTATTTATTTTATTTAAAATACAGGTTGCAAAAAAACAAAACATTATTTGCATAATAAAATTAATGAATGTTAATTACGTATCAAAACTAAAATGATTTTAAGCAACCTGACATGAGATATGAGTCATTTCTTGACATTATCCATATAACTAGCATTTCTTGATGACATTATTCAGCAAATTTATGAGTTGAAATGGTTTCCTTTGCCTTCTTCCCAGAGCCTAACATACTGTCATGAATCAGCATATCATATCCACTGAAATACAGATTTTAAACTTCATAAATGACCCCTTTAATCTACTCACTACAGGGTTTTATAGTTATCATCATTACTGTCAAAGAAAACTACTCTGATTAATATTTCATGTGTTTTATATGCCAACCATAAGAAATACTACAATAGATAATGTAAAGCAGAACTTTTGTCATGTAATTCATTATACACTTTGTGATACTTCATAGAGTATGAGATTAGGATATAAACATTTGTATTATAACAGTTCTGCACAAAGATTTTATATACAAGTACATATGTTAAGTATCATAACCAATATAATTGTAGTTATCCTTACACATGTCACAAGTCACTCCGGAAAATGATCAAGAATAATCCATCATCAACAATGATCATTCAGTACCAGGGTTACGTGATTTCCTATTGCCTTTTTCACAAAGCCAAATGTATTGTTATATCATATAAAACCAAATTATCAGGTAAAACCAAACCAAAATGCTATTAATATTCACCCTAAAAGTGACAAATTATGTGGAAGAAAATTACTATGAGACAATCAAAGCATCTTCCTTTATAAAATAAAAAGACAATCATCAAAATCTATTTTTTTGTCATAAGTAATGATTGAACTATATAAATGAGAAAAAATTTAAAAATTCCCCTTTTCCAGAAATAACTTAATAAAAAAAAACAGTTAGTGTTAGCTTAAAATCTCAAAAATATTGTTTAATTCCGATTTAGATATCCATGAATCAAAGCTTGAATTATTTCCTAATGCTGTTACATAAAATTATATTTAGCTCAAATTAGCTAATTTTTATTTATTCATTCACATATAAAACTTTATGCTGAAGCACAGTTATCTTCCATTTTTGTTAATAAGGAATATTTTTAGTATGGAAGAAGTTAAACCTGGTTGGTAATCAAATCCAGAACTTACTGGGTGAAAGGCAAAGATACTACTACCATTCTGTAAATGAAAAAGAAAATGAATAATACGATTAAAGTATAACCTTAGGTAAACAATAAACTATACTCAATACAATTTGATGATTCTGGAACAACCATTTATATCTCAAGGATGAAAAAGGAAAGTAATGTAAGAAAATAATGGAAAATAAAGTATATAAATTAATAATAATAAATGCTAAAAGTCAAATGGAATTTAGACAAATGTTTCATACAGGTAACTAAATTAAAATACTACAAAAGTTTCATTACAAATTGTTGGTAATTATCAGCTTCTGGAATTAACATAAAGGTATGTCTTCAGAGGATGGGATGAATGAATTGTAGCATGTATGAGAAATTCCACGCCTGACCAGGATTCGAACACGGGACCTCCGGGTGAAAGGCTAAGATGCTACCAATCAGCCATGGAGGCTGGTGAGCAACCATTGATTATTAGCAATTATTAGCAGCCCATGATTTAATCAGATAATGCCTTAAAATTCAACAGGGAAAAAAGTTTTTGATCAAAATATCATGAAACCAATATTGATATTTACTTTGCTAAATAAACAAAAAATCTCTGAATTTTTCTTTACTTCCTAAAGTTCATGTTGATTTAGATTATACTCAACTGAAGATTTTATCTTTTATCCATTTGAAAATACAGAATAATATTACTATCAATCTTGTAGTTTGTACAGAAGTATTTTGTACTTATGTCACATTCTAACTCTGAAATAGTTGTAGTAACTTTAAAAAAAAAAAAGAAAAAAAAAAGAAGTAAATTATTAGTTTAAATATTACAACTAATATTAATATCTATGGAGTAAAGAGGTTTCATAACCAAACAGTTTTAATTAATCTGAAATGAGATAAACAGTATAACCTCAGGTAAGACTATACAAATCTCTAATATTGAAGAGAGTTCATAACTGTTATATAACATGAGAACAAAACATAATACAGAAAATAAATTATGGAATGAGTTCATATCTATACTTCCAGGCTATCCAGAATAAATAAGCCACTAAAGTTAAGGGTTTTTTTTTTCTTTCAAAGATTGTATTATGACTAAGCTTATAAATTTTGTGTTTTCATTGCAACTCCTCAGACAATCATACAAGTGATGGGTTCCTCAAGTGCGGAGATATAAGTAATATGAGAATTTAAAGAAGATTAGAGTTTTTTCATTAAAATGATTTTCATCTTGTTCAAAAATTCTCCATGCTATTTTTTTCATTTAGAAACTGTAATTTTTCCTATATTAATGCAAATATTTCATTGAATCTAAAATACATTCAAGGAATTATAACAACTACCAGTAGGCATCTGAATGTTTGTTAAAAAAGATACAAAGTAAAGAAAATTTCTATAATAACTGTGTTAAGATGAATTAACTTGGTTGTTTGAATTTTTTTCAGATAGAAATGAGAAATTTTCAGCTGATGAATTTCACTATTGTTAATATGCTTAATAAAATTAAGAATAACTTTTTATATTAGCATAAATTTACTGTTTAAATGGTGCTTGTTGTCACATATTGTCAACAATATCATATTGTCAATATGTCATATTGTGCTTGTTGTCATTGTTGACAATGTGAAGAAGATGAGGATATTTATATTTTGTTGGTGTCTGTTCTATGTTGAAATATATTTGTGTAGAAATCATCAATAAAAGTATATGCAGTCGAAATGAGGTGAAATGAGGTGATCGAATTTCTAAATGGTAATAGATGAACTTTTCTCCAGCTTTACTTTAGCTTTCTGATTTATGCTGAGTAGCCTCTATTTTTGTGTTTTAGCCTCTGGAACTACCGTAAGGTATTACTTCAGAGGATGAATGAGGATGATATGTATGAATGTGAATGAAGTGTAGTCTTGTACAATCCCAGTCCGATCACTCCTGAGAAGTGTAGTTAATTGAAACCCAACCACCAAAGAACATCGATATCCACGATCTAGTATTCAAATCCATATAAAAATAACTAACTTTACTAGGATTTTAAGTTTAGAATTCTCGACTTTGAAATCAGCTGATTAAAGAATTTAATTACTGAATTGTGTTTTGTTTTCATGTTATATTCTTGTAATGAACACTCATCAGTAGTAGTGACTAGTAGGTTTTTTCAAACACTTTACTTGTTATTGCTTGGCATATAAATTTTGTATTTTCGTTGTTACAACACCACAGAAAGTCACCACTACAAGAAGTGTTCTGATATGTTAAATGTTATTTTTTCAGATTTAGAACTTAATAAAACACTTTTATTATTTTTTGTTTTTTAACCTCTGGAACCACCGTTAGGTATTACATCAGAGGATGAAATAAATGATTTGTAGTTTGTGTAAAAATGTCATGCCTGATTGGTATTTAAACCCGAGACCTCCAGATGAAATGCCGAGATGCTACCATTTACGCCACAGAGGCCGGCAAAGGCCTCCATTAAACATAATTTATTGTTATGTTTATAAATAAATAAATATATGTATAAATATATCCTCAGGAGAAGTCTAAGCTGAAGGAAAATCAACGATAACTATAAACTCAAAAACAACAAGGAACACTACACACACTGAAAAACTTTACTGTGAAACTGCAAGATCCAATTTTATGGTCACATTTCTTATATGAATGATATATGGCTCAAAAAAAAATATCCTCACATACTCACGTACACCAAAACCCAAAAAAACAATATATTGATCAAAGATCTCTGTAAAGATATGGATGAAATAAATATTATTGATGAAGAAACTGCGATTGAAAGAATTTGAAGATAAAATCAAGAATTTCAGTCGGTTTCAAGAATATCAAAATAAGTCAACAACTTCGTATGATCTGAGGAGTGAAAACAGCACCCCCTTCACAAAAAAATAAAAATTACTACAATAAAAAAAATTAAAAGCATTCAAATTATATGAAGTTCTTTCATATGGTACATAGATGACCAAAATAAAAAAAAAAAAATATGCAGTCGAAATGAGGTGATCGATTTACTAAATAGTAATAGATGAACTTTTTTCCAGTTTTCTTCAGCTTCTGATTTATGTCGAGTGGCCTGGAAGTATAGATATGTAGTAATTAAAGAATTTAATTATTAAATTGTGTTTTGTTTTCATGTTATATTCTTGTAATGAACACTCATCAGTACTAGT
>JAAAKQ030286437.1:0-10375 GCA_010016005.3 Zanna intricata | reverse complement strand
AACACCAGTATCCACGATCTAGTATACAAATCTGAAGGTTATAGGCTAACCACCAGAGAAGTGTTTTGCGGTTGATAGTGTTATACAAAAATAGTTTTATACGAATTTCACGTTTTTGAAGGTCATAACAATATTCCTTGAATATTTATATTCCAGGCTATTTACCTCTCAAACTATGGGAAAGAACATAATAATGACTAAAGAAGTTATGTGGGTAGGAGAGGGATATCCGACGGTGACCTTGACCATGACCTTGAGGCCCCTTTGGATGTCGTCCCAAGGTCATTGGGACAACGGGTCCCAATGACCTTGGATACAGTATCAATTAATACAGTTTGCTGATTCAAGACAGAACCAGATAGCAATCCTCTTCTCACAATTTAGAAACTACTGAATGTAATTTTCGAAAAGAATCCAGCACCCGTATAACACTATCTCTGATGATTAGCCGTATGACCTTAAAAAAGTTTCCAAGAACATGTGTGTAATCACATATTCCAATGCAAACATCTCTGCTCTTTTAATTGGTGGTGGTAAAAAATAAGTCATTCCATTTGAAAAAATCGTGTTAACCTTGAAATAAAATCAATGTGAAGTTTACGATCAAATCTAAGGTCACCATGAGGTGTCCCCCCTTCAGTCTGAGGAACTCTTTTTTAGGTATTTTTTTTGTATTGTACTTATCTTACGAGAAAATCGCCTGGGGCGATTAAAATGAAACACTATATATGGCATTTTCCCAAAAACATACTGAATCTTGGATTTAAAATGGCCTTGTTCTGGACCTTGATGCCAGCCTTGATCTTGATCTAACCTTGAAATTGAATCTCAAAATTGTCCCAGAATTACGCATTTACACATCTTCTGTTGATCACAAATACAGATTTAAATACTCATTCATCTTTACGTAAGCATATCAAAGTAATAGAACATTTTATAATCTAAATTATTATAGTTGGTAGACGAAATCATTCTAAAATACTATAAACAAAGGCTACTTGAACGTTTACGGTTTACTAATAAGCATAAAAAGTGCAATAGATCTTGCTATCCTTTAAAAGTGGAGTGCTGTTACGAGTTTGCCAATCGGGTTCTTTCAAAGAACATTGTGGATTAATAATGGCCCTATAAATAAGGCTTTTTATAATTATTCTTGTAGTTTTCATTGGAAGTCACAAGCTAGGAAAAAATTTCCAAAGAAAATCTAATTTAAATGATAATTCCGATCTCTGCGGCGAAGTGGTAACATCTCGGTCTTTCATTTGGAGGTACAGGGTTCGAATCCTAGTCAGGTTTGGCTTTTTTATACACTACAAGATTCATCTATTATAAAGTAACTGTATTACTGCTATATGTATAAATATGAAAGAAGTGTAGTCTTGTACAAAATTAGGTCGACCATTCCTGAGAAGTGTGGTTAATTGAAACCCAACCACTAAAAAACACCGGTATCAACGACCTAGTATTCAAATCTGTATAAAAGTAACACTACCTTTAGAAGGATTTGAACCTCAGAACTCTTGACTTTGAAATCAGCTGATTTGCGAGTTCGCGTTAACGAGTAGACCAGCCCGGTTGACTACTATTGTAATCTTTCTTTTTCTGATTAGCCTCTGAAACTACCATAAGGTATTACTTCATAGGATGAATGACGACGATAAGTATGAACGTGAAAGAAGTGTAGTATTGTACAATCTCAGGTCGACCATTCCTGAGAAGCGTGGTTAATTGAAACCCAACCACCATACGTAGATCTAGCACTCAGAAACTGTACTGTAATAAAAATATATCACAGTACAGTTTCTAACTGTACGGAATAATAAAGATAATCTCTTTAAAATAATCAGGGACATGACGGAAATGTTTCATCAAAAGAATCTTGTATATTGATTGCCTACAAATTAAAATAATTTATTTATAATAGTATAAATATTATCTATTAATTACACATTATTAATTAGTTGTTAAATTATTATAAGAGTATTAAAATCATTCTAGAAACTTATTCAGTTGCTTCATGGTTTCTTTATCAAAGGAAATGTAAATTCTTTACTGTGACGACAAAACTCACTAAGTAAACCACTTATTTTTAAATTTAAATAAATTAATTATATTTACTGGGATAATTCATCTTTTACTGAAATTTAAAATGACTGTATAACACTATAACACCATTGTAATTGTTATCACATGAAAAGTATTTTTAACATTAAAATGAAAATCAACTTTGTAATTAAATCAAAAGTTGTAAAATCCTACTTAGTGAATTTTACACTAAACAACGATATATTAAAATTTTTTTACGAGTTCGAGCTTCAGCAAATTATTATAAATATATATATAAGTTTTTTGGTTGAATCTAGAATGAAATAAACTATTTAAAGAGATAAAACTATTCTAAAACATTTTATTAAAAAAAAATTATTAGAAATTAACAAAAAAAAAGGTTTTTCATGGAGTTCGACTTTATGAAGTTGTTACAGAAATTTATTTTTAAAATTTGAGAGTATTTTTTTTTTAAATCTGACCAAGTTTGGTCCTAATCAGTCCAGTAATTCTGGAGATATGAGATGATTTAGAAGCCAACACCGTGCACACGCGCGCGCGCGAACATTGACATCGGTAAAATTTCCATCCGTTTTTTGGGTTCCTCAAAATGTCAAGATCCGATGAAAAACAAATATGCCCAAATTGAACCGATTACAATACTTTCCCTTCTAGTGCTATAGCGCTATCTGGGCGGGAAAGTAATATATTATTTATTTCATTAAATGAATAATCAAACAAAATAATCAAATAATCAAACGTATTTCTTTGTGTTATTTGTTAAATTTTTTAAACCTTCATATAAGATAAAATAATTCGTAAAGGTACGTGGGAAACATTGTTTTATTGTCAAGGAAAATATTTGAATACATCACAATATGAACTTTGATTTAAGAATATAAAAATAGTTAATCAAAATTAACATCAAGAATTGAAAGACAAATATAGATAGTTATAAGAGATTTATAATTCGTTGTTCAAGGCAATAGATGCTAAGTTATTGTTGCCAATTTAAAGAGTTATAGGTTAAACAATCATCGGGTATAATTGTTATATTCATATTAAAATTTTATATTACATAAAAAATTACTCTACAATAATTAAAAATTAATTTATATTTTGCGAGATAGTAAAGATTATTGTTTGTAATTATTGTTCGATGTTATTATTTCTAACATTAAAAATAATGAATATAATTAAATTATTTTTATTTATGTATACTAAAAATATAATCTATGTCTACTAAATATAATTTATGTTATTTAAACATAAAACATAATTTATGTCACTGTGCCGAGTAACAGCACAGTGACATGATATTAACAGTACTCTGCAGAGATGCCAAGGCATCTGTGCGCAGTCTAGCGTGTAATTGTAAATATAACGGTAAATGTGTAATCTTGAGAGACAAAGGCCGACCACTCCTGGGATGTATGCTTAAACCCAATCGCCTTTAATTAATTACTAATTTGAGTTTGATAAATTAACTTAACGAAATACAATAAATCTAAACAAACAAAGAAAAGAGCATCTGGTCACAGAACTACAGTAAAAAAAAAAAAAACAAAAAAAAACGTTTTTATACCTTTTAATTTACATTTTCAATCCTACGAATTTGTATAATCTGGAACCATTTTCTGGGATAGACAGTAAATTTTTTCAGTTCTTAATCTCTAATTGATTGAAATTTCCCTCGATATAATAGGGAATTGGTATAACCTAGAATTTTTCCTCCTATGGTAAGTAGGTGATAATTTCAAACCATATAAAAATATCTACTGTTATTTACCAGAAATTTATTTTTCTTGATATTTCAAATTGTGTTTTTAATTTCTAACATTTTTTATTCTAACAATATTTCAAAGCCAAACAGATTTTTTTTAGAATTTGGTCTTTTTTCTAATGAAACATTAAAAATTTATGTTGCGTTATATTTTATATAATTTTGCTTGTTTTTTTTTTAGAGAGACATAAAAACTAACTTGGTAATTTTTTGATATTAAAAGTTTCTCTTAAAAATTATTTTTTTGATGCATTTTTAATCAATTAAATTTATTTATTTATTTTTAATTTTTAGAAGAAAAATTAAATTTTAAATTTTATTTTAAAAAGTAGCTTGCTTTTTAAAATAAACTTCCAAATAAAAATTTATTTACCAAGAAGAATTCATAAATATATCTGTTTAAATTATCTTGAAAGAGGTAAATGAATGTTTTCCGTTAACAGATTGTTTTTTATATTATTCAAAGTATTAGCATGTCTTTTAATGTAAATTCTTAGAATTAAGCCATATAAATAATATTCCTTTGTTCAATAAGTTAACAGTTCGTAGTTTTTGTTTTTTTTTTTTTTTTAAATTTGTTTTTATTTAGTTTATCTGTTTTCTATTCTAATAATATTATAACTGTCATGTTATATCTTTATGGAAATTTAATAACTTGTTTCATAATAACGAAAAAGATTACAATTTAAAATTTTTCCTAATCCAATTTTCTGTTAACCGATTAAATTTCATTTAATAATTATAGTTAGTCTTTAAAAGAAAAGTACCTTTTCAGTACTATTTAACCTTATGAATTACGTCAGTGTTAAACTCACAAAAATATATCCATTTTAATTGACTTAATAAATACATTAAAAATGGCGAGAACCGTGATTTATTCAGTTTCATAAATAAATAATCTTTCCCGTTGTAAAAATATTTACTACGCAGTTAGTTAAACAAGTGTACAGTTCTAGAAAAATTTCCTGTTAATTGGAAAGGTCTGTCTGTATGTATATATATACATCTGGTTCCTGTACCTAAGAAATGCCATGGCCGCTTCCTCTATATTATAAACAATCTCATTAATCTCTGCATCAACACTGAAAAGGATTCAGAGTAGATTGGCACAAAAACCGAGATGTGTAAAAAATTCAATCTGTTTATTACAGATCTGCTTTAAAAGATAATAAAATAACATAAAATATAATGTTATGAATCTTTTAGTTACATTTAAGTGTGTAAGCGATAGTAAAATGTTGAAGTGTACCCCAGATAAATCAACCTTCGACAGATAATGAAAAGTTTGAATTATGATTATACACATTACTACTAGACATACGTGTTAACTGATGAGATTTATGAAATTCAATGAAAGTAAATAAATGGAAAGTGTAATACACCACTCGAAGATAAAACAAGAACAAAATTTTTTTATTGAAATTTTATTGAATTTTATTATTTTTTATTGAATATTTCCCCCATGAATTTTTGGCATCATACAAAAAAAGTTTTTGTGACCTAGAGTTTTTTACTCGATTTTGGCTTATACAAAAAACATTTTTTGTGATTTTGAATTATTTGTGACCTTGATTTTTTATCCATTTTAGCATCATACAAAAAAAAGCTTTCTTTTTTTCATGCGTGCAGGGAATTTATTTATTTATTTTTTTTTTGTTTAACCTCCGGAACCACCGTTAAGTTATATCTTCAGAGGATGAGATGAATAAATTTTAGCGTGTGTGAAAAATGCCATGCCTGACCGGGATTCGAACCCGGGACCTCCGGATAAAAGGCCGAGACACTACCACTCGCACGAATTTTTTTGTGACGCCACAGAATGGCCACCAGGACGTTATAGGGTGGGTGGTTGGGGGCAGGGCCAGGAGTAGTGCCAGGGAGCAGGGCTTAGATCACGTGATAAAATGCTGGTCTCTGGTTGGCTCCTGACGCAGGATCCTACTTTCCTACTTGTTTTTTTTTTTTTATTTAATACCCACACGGCAACCGTAACCGCCGTTAGGCATTACTCTTTTTTTTCTTTTTTTATTCTTTTTTTTAACTTCCTGAACCGTCGTTAAGTATATCTTCAGAGAATGAAATGAATGATTTGTAGCGTATGTGAAAATGCCATACCTGACCAGAACTAGAACCCGGGACCTCCGGATGAAAGGCCGAGACGCTAACACTCGCACCACGAAAGCCCGCCCGTTAGGCATTACTCAGACGACGCGGAGTGTCGTTGCAGCAGTCTCCGCCCACCCTGTCTTTGTCCTCTTTTAAAGAGTCCCATCGGGGTCTCCCAACTCTCATTGAGGCGCACCGACCATCACTCTCATTCGTCTCTCCACTGGTGGTGGAGGGAAGCATTGGCATCCCAGCCCTCCGCTACCCTTCCCGTCACCAATCTGTAAGTTTCAGGAGTGCATTTCGCACCCCCTTCACTTTCCGCGTCCCTCTCGTATCTCTAAAGACAAATGTTACCTCTCATACCCTGGATGATGACAAAAGAAACCTCGAAGGTTTCTTTTGTCATCATCGGAAAGTTCCGACCCATCCACTCTTGAGTGTGGACGGACCAGAACATCCTAAACAGAACAGCTACTTTCCTGGCCCTAAACATCGCCACGCTTCGGTCCTAGGCGTTCAGTTTTTTTTTTTTCTTTTTAAGGACATATTATTTATTGTTCACTAAGTCATACATACCAGAACATATTAAAAATACACGATATATTACACTACTTAAATAATACAATAAAAAAAAACATGTTAATTTAATTTCCCTAACTGACGTACAATTCGTTCCGTAGGCATTACAGATTTTATATACTGACAAAGTTACAAAACAATACAGGTATGATGTTGTAGAACTGTTTCAACATAGCAGATTAAAATAAATAGAACGAAACACAAGAACATGTACATAAATACTTATACTAACTTCAGATACACTGGTGTCCCTGAACACGGCACATCAATATGGACTATGGACATTCGTACCTGTTAGCTAACAATCTTCTCTGTATTATCTCCAGACTTTCTCCTTAGTCTTAGGATGCTCGCAATCATCCTTCCCACCGATTTCCATTCTCGACATCCCCGAAGCATGAATTCTACAGTATCCTCAGGCGTGAGCCGTTCCAAGCCGTGCTTTCTCCTGACATCCTCCCACCTGTAGCAGGCGTAGATTATGTGCTCGGGGGAGTCGTTCTGGCCGCAGTAAACGCACCATGGGTTGGTCCTCTTCTTAAACCGGTGGAGATATGTCCCAAAGTTTCCGTGGCTGGAGAGAAACTGCTTAAGAGAGTAATCTGCCTCTCCATGTTTCCTCCGAATCCACGGCTCTAGTCGTGGTATAGGTTGCCTTGACCACTCTCCTTTAGTCGACCTATCTCATTCTGCCTGCCAGAACTGGGTGGTTCTCCCCCGAGCCTCCAACTTTGGCATCTCGTCGTGGTTGTTCTTCAGTTGATTCGCCGAAAGGTGAATCGGTGGGACTCCGACAATGACCTCCACGCTTTGCCGGAGATGGTCCGGTAAGCTGATATTATTCGAATGGCTGCTCGCCGCTGCAAAGCCACCAGCATCCTAACATTCCGTTTTCGTTCGAATACCTCTATCCACGCTGGTACTGCATACAGTACTATGGAGGAAGCCACGGAAAAAATCATCCTCCTCTTGCTCGGCCGGGGTCCCTCTAGGTTGTTTATCAGTCTGCCCAAAACATCTATTGCAGACTCTGCTCTACAGGTTACCTCCCTCAGATGTGTGTCAAACAGGCCCGACCGGTCAAGCCAGACGCCGAGATACTTTACACTCCTCGACGCCTGAACCGTAACCTGGTCAACCCTGATTGACAACTCCCTGATGCGTCTCCTGCCTACGATCGGAACCGTAGCCGTTTTGTTGGGGGCCAACTTCAAGCCTCTCTCACCTAACCACTCGCTTACCATGGCTATGGCCTCGTTCGCTGATTTTTCTACTTCATGCTTAGTATAGCCTTCCATCACCCTCTTTCCTACTAGTTTTTCAAAAACAGCATATTGTCTACTAGTTTATAAATAATAGTAATTAAGAATCTTCTGCTAACAGTTTAACGTTCACATAAATATACTGTCAAATAATTATTTTCATTAACGCCTTATAAATGTTAATATAATTTGTAGCTATTTTATATAATTAGTAACTTCACTTATTTACTATAATATTATTTTTTGTATGTTTATATTTAAACTGTAAGTATAGTTTTTAACCACCTGTATTTTTATTCTATAATTAAGTAATTAATGATGCTGTTCTGTTCAAGGCTTTTACCAAAGTTTCTCTAAATTAAGATTTAGATTGTTTTAAAAGTTGATTTCTCTAAACATGCTCATTGTACTCTTACACCATTTAAAAATAAATTCTAACTTTACCTAAAAATTAAGGAGCTTGATAAAGATTTGAATTATGTTTTTTACAGAAAATCGATCAAAAATGAATATGTTGTGACACCTTTTAGTGTTAGTTAATAATACTTCTTCTTTTTTATTTTTTTTTAGAAAAAAAGAAAAAAAATTAAAAAATCGAACTGCATGCGACTCAAAATATTATATTTTTTAAATTCTACGGGTTTCAGTATCAATTAAGATAGTTTAAATCAACTAACTTTAGGAAAAAATAACAGTTAAAGAATATTTTAAAATAAATTTTACAATCATTATAATAGCCCCAGAAAACCTCTGTAATGTAGTTTCTTCAACGTACTTAAATCTGCTTATTGGATGCAGTTCCTTACTATAATTTGTTACAGATTTTTGTTTCTTTCCTAAGCCTTTATTACATTCGTACTAAATGTATCTATTATTAGCCTCCAAAACTACGCGATATAGTTGGAAGTAATCACTTCCAACTATATCAGGGACTAAATCCCCATCTGTTTCGCAGATTGTGAAGATCAAACCTAAAGGCGGAAAGGGATGGAGGAAACGCACGGAGATGGAAGCTGAGAAATGTAATGAACAAGGACTAATTCAGCATGTAGTCCTAGTGATTCGTTAGATGGCGAGGTGTCTGGTCTCACTCCAGCTACCAGTGAAATGGAACTGGAAAAATGCGTTGCCAAAGAGACATGAACTGGTAACAAACGTACGAAGTCTCGGTTCCTGCCGTTGGCAAGCCCGAAGAGGAAACATAGGACTGACACCAGACTCCTGTTGATTCAGAAGTGGTGACTGCAACTCAGATGATCGAGAATGAGGATGTTAAGGTTTTGAACTCCCAGGCTGGAATATCTTCAAAGATAAATTGTCAAGAGACGGTGGTAAGTCTTCGGTAGTTGTTTGAGGCTGTTGAACGGCTACATAGCTAGTGTAGGACTCGAATTCCCCCCCCCACGAGGGGAATAACGCCTGCCAAGTGACATTACCGGTTTTCACACCACCCCCTCCATTCCTAGAACTGAAGGGTTTACGGAGGTCGTCTTTTCGCCTCGGTCTGATAACGTCCACACATCAACCGATTCTGGGAGATGCTGCCGATGCCAATGCCCCGAGGGACATTCACATCGGCAATTAAACTGCAAAATTTTTGCTCGATGCCCGATCCCTTCTGCGAAGACATAGTACACCTTGCCCGAAACCACCCGCCTTAGAAACACGTTTAGAGCTGTCGTGGAAGCACGAAGACCCCGCGCCTGTGTTAACCAATTATCAGCAACGATGATATTCTACTCGCGTTTTTACTATTATGCCTCGCCAGCTTATAGAAAGGAGCACACTTATCAATTATTATGTCCTCGAGGACCTCAGGTCTGGCCCATTTGAGAGCTATCAACTCCCATCTAGCACCAACTTTGAGGTCTGCTTAGACGGTATGAAGTTGATCGCAACTTGAAACGCATTCCCTACCTCCCTTACAGGGTGCAATCCGTTTCTAAGAAGTTTCAAACGTAAACTATGATCGTGCTCGGAAGCATGGGAGATATACTCCCGAGCACGACCTCCATTGATACGGAAAGACAAAACTAAACGTGCCAAAGCGCCTACTCTGGTCAATCAGCTGCCCCGGCGTACCCTAGCCACCCGGGATTCTACTCTATATCCCCTCAGCAGATCTGCACAGAGCCAGAAAACGGAGGAAGTCAGCCAAATTGTCCCCTCACTGCGGGTCTTCCAGTTGACCCGCAGATGCAGAAAAGAGTTTACTCTCTCAAGTTCCCTAACAACTCTGGTACGTTCAGCCTCGTACCGGGGACAAACAAATAGGATATGATCTGCAGTGTCGTCAACCCTACATTCCGGACAGAGTCCAGAGTCCACCAATCCAAACCTAAGCAAACTATGTCTAAAGGCACCATATCCTGACAGAAATTGTGTGATGTATCGATTGGGGAAAACCCACCTAATCGCTGTCACTGCCGCACATCGGGGAAGATACCACGCGTGTATCGACCAGTAGAAGAATCATTCCACCTAAGTTGCCAACAGTCAAACCTTGGTTTTCTATTTCTCGCATACGCCCTGGAGTAAGAAGGCCATCCTTCTTAGAGGTATACCGCATGCTACGCTCTGTAGCCAGGATATCAAT
>JAAAKQ030286426.1:0-10375 GCA_010016005.3 Zanna intricata | reverse complement strand
CCGAGAAATCCAGTCCTTAAATGCGGCCTATAGTTGAAATTTGGCCGATCAGATCCATTTCCGAGAAAAGTAAAACTTGGAGCCCCGTTTGCCAGCATAAAGAAAAGTACACAAGTACACCTGTTTCCTACCTGGACGTTGAACGTAGGTGGAATGTTTCGGACGTGGGGATTATCTACCTCAGGGCGAAAATCGGTTTTAAAACCTGTATAATTAAAGTCAAGAATCTTAACTATTAACTTTCCTAAAAATCAGTTTTAAAAAAAACGGGCATATACATTAAATTAATAAAATTTGTTATTAATATTAAATATAGAACCGTAACAAAAACTGTTATCGGTTTCTCAAAACCTACCTCATAAAATAATCTTTATGCTTTACACAAAAATAAATATTTTTAACGTAAATTAATGTAAACTTCGAGATTTATAAAACTGGATTATTAAATATTTTGTACACAAACTTACCAATAAAAAATCGCTGTAAAAACTTACCTTACCGCAATCATTTCACTATCATGGAATTAGATATCGACACGCACGGAATAGCTGTTGAAAACGACCGCTTTTATGCTATTGCAGAGATGGCTGGGTTTTATATTAATAGTTTTATAATCGTACAGGGAAACAAGTTTAGTTCAATAAATAATTGATGCGATACTTTGTGAACTCAAGAGACGTGACAAAATGGATTCCATTACTGATATTCAATAGCGATAAAATTTTATCTTGCAAACGAAAATCGGCTAAAGAATTTTGTAACGTTTAATGTGTTGTTTTAACAAGACAAGCTTTATCGTCTTAATTTTAATAAAATGTTAAATTCTGACTTAAAAATTATTTTCTAATTATTTTAAAAATTATTTTAGAATTACAAAACCATTTAAAAACGGCACGATCGATTACATGTACTTAAGAATGTCAATAACGAAAGACTTTTTATGAAAACTTCAGTAAAAAATAATATACTTACTGCTTAGCACAGTAAACTGTTAAAAATGTTTAATTAAAATACTATGATACAAATCAGGACGATTTGTAGCATTAACTACTAATAAACGATTATTTAATGCCACCTGTTACAATAATCGTTAATATAAAATATAAAGTTGTCGCTTGCGCGTTGGTTAAAGATGCTCATATTGTCATTTACGCTGCACTGAGTGACTTTTGATTTCACGAATACATCGGTGAGGCAAAAAAGCATAAATTACTGTTAATTAGACCACCCGCATAAGATTTGAACTTCCAGTTCATACAATTGTGGAAAAGGTCGTACAAATATCCTATTGTGTTTTAATATCAATATATTTATTTGTACTTAGATAAATGTTACACGCATTATTTTTCAACATAATCCCATCCTACTTGTATGCAATTAGCCCATCTTTTAATGAGCTTTTGATTTTCTTTCTGGAAGAAAGTATTCCGTCTGGTGTGCAAAAAAATGTTCATCGCTTCTGTAGCCTTTTCAACAGATCGATAATGATTTCCTCGCAATTGTTGTTATAATGAGCAAAACATATTAAAATCGCTTGGAGCCAGGTCCGGACTGTATAAAGAGTGGTCCGCAGTTCAAAAACGAGATCTTGAAGGCAAAGGCCTGTTTTGCTGGTCGTATAGGTCGAGCTTTATCGTGAAGCAGAATCACGCCTTTGGAAAGTTTACTGCATCTTTTGGATTTTATGTTTTGCATCAGTAAAGTGAGTAGCACACAGTAGTGGCTACTGTTTACTGATTAACCTTTAGGTGTGAAGTAAACCAAAAGTGAACATTCCATATCCCAGAATATCATCATCTTTCCTGGAGACATCTGAGTTTTGATCATTTTTACTGCGGGAGATGAAGTATGTTTCCACTCTAAACTTTGTCCCTTACTCTCGGGTTCAAAGTGATGGACCCATGTCTCATCGACGGTTATTATTCGCTTAAGACATGAAATGAGTCTCATTCTTTATTCTCGTAGCGTTTCAAAAGCTTCTGGGACATTTTCAAACGATTCTGTTTGTGGATGTTGTCAATCGACGTGGAACCCAGAGAGCATAAGTTTAAAGAATCATGGATGATTGAAAATGTTTAGCCATGATTTATATTCAACTCCCTTGCAATGTCTCCTCGATTCCCCCCCGAGGGGAAAAACTCCCGCCAAGTGGCGTTACCGTTGCCAAACCACCTCCTTCGTTCCTAGCCCTGATGGGCTTTACCAGAGGTCGTATTTCAGCCTCGGTCTGATAACATCAACAGTTATCAAACGATCTCGGGGAGATACCAATGCCCGGAGGGATATTCACACCCACAAATTACCGCAATTTTGCCCGGTTTCCAACATCTTCTACGAAGACATAGGACACCTTCAAACCACCACCCAAGAAACAAGCTCGGAATTTTGCTGAAGCACAAAAACCCCGCGTCTATGTTCACACTATTTAGCAACGATGCTATTCTACTCACGCAATTATCCGCATGTCACGATGGCTTAGAGAATGGAGTGCGTACACCAGTTAATTAATTTGACGTCCTCGAGAACCCCAGTTCTCCCGGAGCTGAGTATAACCTCTAATCTCCCACCACAGCTCCAACTTAGAGTTCGTTTGGACGAACAACAAGTTGATCGTAACTTAAACTGCATTCTCTATCTCCCTTAAGAAGCGCACTCTATTTCTACCAAAGTATTTCAAAACGCAAACTATGATCGTACTCGGGAGCATGAGAAATATACTCCCGAGCACGATCTCCATTGATACCCAAAGAAACTACTCTAACTGAGGCTCGGTGCCAAAGCGCCTGCCTCAGGCCAAGCAAACTGCCCCAGCGGACCCTAGCCGTCCGAGATGCCACTCTATACGCCCTCAGCTGTCCTTCACAGTGCAAGGAAGAGGAGGAAACTAGCCAAAATCGTCCACCCACTGCGAGTCTTCCAATTGACCCACAGATCTAGAAAGGAGTTTACTCTCTGAAGTCACTTAACAGTTTTGGTACGCTCAGCTTCGTACGTGGAACATAAAAAGAGGACAAGGTGCAGTGTCATCAACTCAACATTCTGTACAGAGTCCGGAGTCCGCCAAACCAAACCTAGCCAAGCTATGCCTAAAGGCACCATGTCCAGAAAGAAATTGTGTTGTGTATCGATTGGGGGAAACCCACCTAATCACTCGCAACGATCTAACATCTGGGAAGATACCATGCGTGTATCGACCTGTAGAAGATTCATTCCACCTAATTTGACAAGAGTCAAAACCTTGTTCTTCTATTTCACGCTTGCACCCTGTGGTAAGAAGGCCAGCCTTCTTACAAACATACCGTATGTTACGTTCCGTAGCCAGGAGGTCAATGGGTTTAATATCGGCAATCACAGAGACTGTCTCTCGTGAGACAGTTCTGTAACCCCCGACAACTGCTATAAGTAGTAGATGCTGGGCTTCAATAAATATCCCTATAAACTTGTAAAATGAGTCCAGACGAACGCAGTGTTTAACAATATGGCTTCGCAAACACCTTTGTAAAGAATACACATGGTACAGAAATTCAACCCCCAATTGGGATGAATAACTCTACGAACGCCAAAGAAGGCATCAATCGCCTTCTTTGCGACATACTGAAGGTGCTCCCTTAAGAGAATTCTTTCATCAAGGATAACACCTAGATACTTCTGAACGGAGACATACCAAATCGAACGGCCGTCCATCACAACTCGCGGGGGGCGAGCGGGATGTAAACGGTCCTTCAAGAGCATCATAGTGGTTTTCTCCGCACTGAAAACAATCTTATGCTAAAGACTCCACAACCGCATAACCCTACATGCCTGTGTTGCTCGATATTTTATCTCCAACCGCGAGTTTCCTTCAACCAGCAAAAGCCCGTCATCAGCATAAGCGACGACACGGCAGCCGCTGAGCAATCTCAACCGCAGATAATCAACATCAGAGAATCAAATTCAATGACCCAGATGAGTGGACCTAGAACACTGCCCTGTGGACATCCTTTTGACAGGGTCTTTCCTACTTCGAAACCACCGTCGCGTAGGACAATGGTTCTGTCACTGAAATAATTTGAGAGAGTGAGAATCTCTTGCTGTGTGCAACCACGCCGCTGTAGTTGAATTAAGGTAGAGGGCTTCGACAAATTATTGAAGGACCTGGATATATCAAGAAATATGCCGAGTACATATTTTTCACCCACCTTGGTATCATCTGGAAGAACTCGTTAATCAGACGGTTTAGAGCACGATCTTTGTCTGTTACAACAAACGCTCTGTTGGGTCGAGAGAAACAACAGAAGAATGTCTTTTTTCCGCTTATGACTCTATAAACAACAACCCATGGGTCCTAATTTCCTTGCTCTTTAACAAAAGCCAGGAATCATGCTTCGACGACCTAACTTTGTGAAATTACTCAGTCCTCGTCCGACGATACTCCGCACGCAGGGCTGCTCGCCGGTCAGGTTCGCCCTTGGTTTGAGCGGCTCTCTTGAGTCTGCCCACAGCCCTCTTCATCGTCGTCAATTCCCGAGTCTACCAATCAGCAACTCTCTCTCGACCCGTGCTACGGGGAATGGAACGGTCAGCAGCTTCAAGTACTGCAGAAGAGAAATTCTCTGCCAGGTCCTCTAAGGGGAGCGTTCCAGGTCTCGAGAGAAGATTCGAAGTCTAGCCGCTAGAATATTAGAAAACTTGGGCCAATCCGCCCGTCTGTGCAGGAAGCGCCCCTGAAGAACAGAACGTCCGCTCTATAGACATCGCGCAGCCCGCTAACCAGCTCGAAAACTACTAGTCGATGATCGCTTGGGCAGTCATCAATCACCGACAAATTTTGAATCCTACCAGGGATATCCTTACCAATGGTAACGTCATTGTTGGT
The DNA here is from genome assembly GCA_010016005.3 of Zanna intricata. Taxonomy (NCBI): domain Eukaryota; kingdom Metazoa; phylum Arthropoda; class Insecta; order Hemiptera; family Fulgoridae; genus Zanna; species Zanna intricata. The sequence goes on along the minus strand of JAAAKQ030286426.1, from coordinate 5,520 downwards.
ACCATGGAGGTCTCCGCTCATTAACTGTGGCGGCGAACGCAACCAGCTCACCGGCGACATTAAACACATCAAAATTATTCTGCGCGATGAAGTCTTCTATCAACTTACTGCCGTCGTCCTTGATCCCACTATGCAAAGAGGCGATTTGGCGTTCGCATCGACTCCTATCAAAATTAGACAACTAGGTACCAGTCTGAGGATCCTATCCCATCTTTCCGAGTGCTATTCAGTGGGATCTCTGAACTGAAAGTACAAGCTCACAACTACTTGGTCCAAACTAGGTACGGCAAGCATAACAACGTGATGCGTGTCAGAGGCCTGCGGCACGAAAACACTATCTAACGACTTCCTGCACAGAATAGCGAATTTACTTTCACCAACGAAAAATTTTTTCCAACCTTGAAAACCTTGCAGATCACCCTTGACAACATACGGGTGTTGGATAAGGACGACATCGAGGCCCCGCTTTTCAACTACGTCACCTAACTCGACCTGGACAACATAAGCCCCCTGGGCATTTAGTTGACCGAATCTAACCATTTAGGAATTAAAATACTAATCCAACGCTTTCATGTATACACCGCAGTCCCTACGATTCACTGACTGCTTATGATTTTTGCGAAACCTTTTACAGTTTTATACAAAACGGGACCTTTTTCTTGTGCGTAGAGTCGTCGCGATTGTTACCTCCCTCGCCACAATGCGCGCAGACCGACATATGTTTGCAAAACTTGGCCACATGGCTGACACTACAACATTTGAAACAACGATGAACGTCAAGGTACTCCTTGACGCGACAAGACGTAAAGTCCAAGTACAACCTTCCCTCTGCCAGGAATTCTTATTGGAAACTAGGACCTACCTCAAACATGCCGTGATACCACTGGGCATCACGTTTTCCAGTCTTGAAGACTAACCTACACTCTTTGTGAATGTAGCCTCGTCTAGATCCGTGTTTCTGCTCTCATAAAAGAGAGAGAACCTCCGTATTTGACAGGCTACGGTCGATGTCATAGACAATGACCCGAGGCCAGCGCAGCATTCGTGCGAAGAAGATTCATGCCCTGCGTATGTAAGAGCGTGGGAACTGTTATTAGAACGCTATGTATCATGATTGTGGCCAGGTTCGTAGTTAGCTTTTTGTGGTTTTTATTGATGTATCTCAGCAGGCAAGATAAGGAATTATCAGTAAAGTGTAGGATAGGACTGCGGACAGCCCCTGTAGCTAGAGGAGCGGGGCCCTTCGGGGTCGTGCTTTCTCGCTTCGGCCTCAGGGGATTCTGCGTAGGGTAGGGCGGTCCGTATTTGTGTTAGATATTGTAATTTTGTGAACAAGGCCTGCACTGATGATCAGGGTTAGGCTTTGCACGCCCAAGGACGGCTAAGAATAGCGACCGACCCGGCATTCTCGTGCCGGGCTGAGGTTCTCCGATGAGGCCGGAGGTTTTCCGAGGATGGCTGAGGGGAGGATATCTTGCCCGACAAGTGCTAAAACACGAAAAGGTTCGAGGGCTGTTGAGGACTGCAGTTAAAAGCTAAGGCCTAGGAACTGCAGTGGTGGCTGGCTACCGGAATAGCCCATGGTGGGTGCCTCTAAATAAATAATAAAGATTGCCTCAGTTCTGCCGACTCCCACATGCCTATCTTTCCGTTCCATTACCAATAAATCGATTAGTGGCGGACCTTTTATTACACATAGCGCATCATAGGGCAAGTTCTAAACCTTGCTCCGCCATCTAAGTTTGTATAGATCGAAGTGCTTTGTTTGCTGGTGCTTATACCTCCGCCTCATTTCTCCCACTAATAAATACGGCTACACCGTCCACGTACGCAATTGTTTTTACTCCTTCTGGTAATTTCAGTCTAAGCAGACCATCATATACTATGATCCACAATAAAGGCACTAAAACAGATCCTTTCGGAACTCTACAACTAGCCTCGAAATTGACGCGTCCTCCTTGCGTTGCTACTAAGAGTTGCCTATACAGCAAAAATTCTATAACCTAGCTTCTCGATACGTACTACCTTTCTCTGCTAAAGCTGTCATAATAGGTTGCTAGGAAACTGATCCAAACGCATTTTTTACATCTAAAAGTACCAGCAATGAAAGCCCTCTCGTTCTCCATATCCCCCGTCTAACCTGCTTCACCCAAGTTACCACCTTCATTACAGCTTGTGTAGTCGAGCATCCTTGACGGAAACCAAATTGATTCGCATATATGTCTTCATCCGCTTTCAACTCTGCTATAATCCTAGTAGGTATTACTCTCAACAGCCTTTCCAGTGATATTTATTAAACTAATAGATCTATAGTCCATAACCATCAATCTTATTTTTTTGTATAAACATCTTGCGTGTGTCCTTCCAGCAGGAGGGATAGCGATTGTTTTCTAGTCCAACATTCAAAGCTTTTATTATTTTCCAGGGCTTGTGTCTCGTAAGGTTTTTTAACACTGGCGCTGAAACGCCATCCAGTCCAGAACTTTTTTATCAGATAGTTATGATATGGCCTGAGTGAACGCAGCCAGCTTGAATCTCCGACTTGCACCTTTAATTGGATCAATGACCCTATTACCGTTTCTGGGAAACAGGCTGTCAATTTGCATTATAACCTGCTCCTCCGTGAGGATGGGTAATCTTCTCCCAAATCTCTTGGTTACAATTTTATATTCCCGTCCCCACGGGTCATTATCCAGCTCTTTACAAAGTTCTTTCCTCTTACTTTTTTGGATCTTCCAATCTCCAAATTTAAGAATTTTCTTTATTTAAATATCTATCTTGAGCTACTATGTAAGAGTTATCACCGGTTCTTCTAAGCCTCTGCTTGATACCACGAAGACGCATCAACTCCTGCCTCATACCGGCAATAGTGACAATTCACCAGTAGGCAAGTCTGTGATGCCTAGGTGTATTCGGAATCCTTTGAACTTCTGTCACAATAGCTGTTTGCGGTGTTATCATGGACTATCTCATTCGGGATCTTCATCACAACTTCCTCTGTCTGCTTACGGGATAATATTTTTTGTGAACCACGCTCACTTACTCGGAAGGAAGGGTCAGTAATTTCGTGGCACTTTGACGACGCAACGGTCGTTGGCCGTTTCATCGTCCAGGACACGCCATTTACATAAATCCTGGTAAAAATTAACATCTACTATGGTCAGGTCCAAAACTGACGTGAGGCCCATTGCCTCAAAACTTGGTGTATTATTGTTGAGGCAACTTAAACCCGTCGCCATCATTAAATCGGATAGTATCTCGCCACATCGGTTAGTATAGTTGCTTCCTGCCAGCCTAGCCTTGCAGTTCAGATCTCCCATGATTATTACATATCTAGGGGATCCTACTATGAGTGTATGTAATCTCTCCATGAGTTCCGTATATTCCTCTAGGTCGCAATTCGCGATAATAAAACCTTCTATAACTGTGTCACCGGATAGTTCTACGTCTACCAGACTAGCACTTCTGTTGCTTAATCTCACCAAACGTTTGGAACTGATGTTCTTAATCGCAACATCGCCTGCGGAGTCAATAATTCATCTGCCTCTGGCCACATTAAATTTCTTTGGCTCAGTCGTGATCTGAAGATCAACGTCTCACTTGCTAGCTACTTTTCCCACGAAGTTGTAGGAGAGAATGCTGCAGTTTGCGTTTGATAAAAGGAGCTTAGCAGTTGCGCGGTTTCCTGAACTCAGCGCCTACTGTGCGGTAATCTTCCCCTCCACATTCCAGGCATTTTTGCAGTTCCTTACTTGGTGACCTTTTCCTCTGGAATTAAATCAGAGTTCAGACGATTAGGACCACAACAACTGGGACTACGGACCCTAATGCCCCATCATCTGTAACAGCACTCTAATTCGTCCCATATATGCACCCGACAGTGCATCCAGACGAGTTTTATTCTTTGTTCTACCAGTCTACAAGCCGCACGGTATGTTGTGATGACTGTAGCATTCTTTGTGTTCCCATACGCTGGTCTCACCGACGACACCTTTACCTTCTTCTTTATCTTTTCGTAATGAGAGAATATTGTAGGCCTCATCCCTAGGGACTGAGCTTTTCATTGTTCGTAAAAGGTTCGCGAATGTCTTGCCTGTAGACTTAATCACAACAATCCTGCTTTCCTCTACCGGAAGAATAGCTTCTTTGACGCCCAGGGTACCCGGAGATCCGGTCTTGGTAGCACTATTAGCTCTGGGTAAAATAACTGATACAGAGTGCTCATTATTTATGAAAATATACGCCAACAACTTCGTCCGCAGCATCGATAACGAACCTCCCGGCAGTACAAATACCGGAAATTCTGATTTAATTAACACCCTCCTTACTGCTGAGAGTTTTTAAAGTAATTAAACTGTTATTTTGTACGGATGCAAATCGGTTTTTATAATTCACTGCTAAGACCGCCTAGAAATTCCTAGTTGTCCTACTGCTTTTCTTGTTCATTTGCCCGGGCTTTTAAGCAACGCTGCTCTGACAGCTTCGACATTCTGGGGAGAACGATTATCGGCAGGCAGTTCGCGCTTACTATCAAATACTTAACCATCACTATTAAATTTTTCGTAGAGTCTACCTATTGTTTTGAAAACTTTTTATTTTTTTTATTTTTGGCCGGTGGTGAAGGAATGCCATTTACGCACGCCACTAGGGTGTGTCGAGCTCGGACCCAGGGCGCTATTCGCCAAGGGCTAGCTTACAAACTAACAGGTTCTGTCAAGGTGTTGTTAGGCATATATAACCTGCCCCATACCGACTAAACCTCCCTCACCGTTTTCCTCCTCCCCGAGACCGGACCCGCAATGAAGCATTACTCAGCCTCAGGAAGGTTCCTTTGGAATCAAAGGATCATGGAGTTCCCCGTGCGTTATCATCGCCAACCACCCAAGCAAGCCCAGGCGCGTGACAACTCAGCAGAGGGTTATCCCTCGCCCCTTCCTCCTCCAGTCAGATTCTTCACTACTCAGTGGGCTTTTCTACGTCCTTTCTCGTCTTCTTCCTTCAGCTTTTTGCTTGTCTATTTCCGAAGTGAACTCAGGTCCTCTTAACTTACTCTTAGCATACAGCCTTCAGTACTTGTTTACAGCACCTGCAACATAAAAGAACATTCACATGCACTCGCTCATTCAAACACCCACACATACTGTTTCTGTTTTTTGTCTGAGTATATGTATGTGTGTGTGTGTGTGTGTGTGTGTGTGTTTGTGTGCACGTGTCCACACCTGCAGGATAGGAGTCCCCGTGCGTCATCATCACCACCCATCCCAAATCAGGGACGAGTGGAGACTCAGCAGGGTGGCTGTCCATTTCACCGTCTCTACTGTGTTTGTGTTGGTGTGTCAACACCAAGGGTTTGGGAGTCCCTGTGCGTTATCATCGCCCCCCGACGGGGAGTCTTATTCTTTAAGACTTTGGGGGATGGCGTCCCCACGGCCCTAGCCTCTGGAGCTTTTCTTCTCACTACACATTGAGCTGCAGAACACTTTACACTATACACATACTCTACACCAAGAACACTACACA
>JAAAKQ030286403.1:7475-27306 GCA_010016005.3 Zanna intricata | reverse complement strand
TGTGGATAATTTGTTCCTCCAGGACAAACTGTCAACCAAATGTTTTACAAGGGTGTCCTTGAAAGGCTTAGGAAAAGTGATTCACACGAGACCAAACATTGCAGACAAGTGGATGCTTCATTATGACAATGCCCCATATCACATGGCCATTTCCATCAGGGAATTTTTGACAACAAAATGCATTCCTACGATTCCTCAACCCCCCTACTATTCACTTGATTTGAGTCCTTGTTACTTTTTCTTTTTCCCGAAATTGAAACATGTCTTAAAAGGTTGTCATTATGGAACTCTGAAGAATATTCAAGACCATGACTGAAAAGGTCCTACCAGTTGAAGCCTTCCAGCGCTGCTACCAGGAGTGGGAACAATAACTCCACCAGTGTGTAACTGCCAAAGGAACCACTTTGAAGGGGATAATATTGTTGAAAAAAATAAAAACTTTGGTAAGTAAAAAGTCAATCTCATTACTTTTCTCATACACCTCGTATATGAAAAAAACCCATTAAGACGGACTGTTGATTAAAAGAGATTGTACTTTTTTTGGTATTCTGGATAAGTTTATACGTTAAATAAATAAAACCTAACAAAGTAATACCTACAGATTATTTTTTGTTTTTTAATATATTGTATGACATTGTGGAAATCTCCAGATATTTAGTGTAAATTTAATTTGGAACCTGTAAGCAATGCATCCCTTGCTCATGTAATTAGTATACCTGAAACTTGAAAATAGATGAATTACCACATCCAGATGAAAACATGAAAAGGATAGTGACTGGTTAGTTATTAGTGTTAAACTATAACTGATTCGGCTGAATCGTGCACTATCGATTTCTGCAAGGGAAACTAATGCTTTTAACTATCAATGATACACGTGCACACAGGTGATAACAATACTGAACATAAACATACAAGTGAGATATATCCTTACTGAAGATAGGGCAAATGTATACAACAAAATATCACCTGGGCAATAATAATAAAAAAAGCAAACTATATTAATTATTTTAAAAACTAACAGTTTATTTTTAGATAATAAACAGCCAGAGAAAAATTAATTTATCAATAAATTATATCAAAACATAAAATTTCCTGAGATGCTTAAACTGATATTAATAGACTAAAAGTTTTAGGATATCTGCGGTAAATCTAAAAAAATTAATTCATTATCAGATTATTTTTTTAAAATAATTTGAACACATTCAGTGTAAAAAAAATAGATGATATACAACATTAAATGAAAACATGACAGATCTTATGTTTCAACAAACTTTAACGGCAACTTTCAGGATAAAAACATAATCTCATAGATCGTAGGTTTTATAATCCTTGATCAATGATAATCTGATACATGCAGTAACCAGAACTAAATCTTCAAAACAAATGGCTCATAATTTTATCCCGTGTCTGGTCTTTTCTGAATTTTCTATTTGTGGCATTGCATTTCTTTATAACAGTTCTTGGATGCTGCTTAAACCTATTAACTCATATGATGCATCAATTAAATGGATCTACAGTCTTAGTTTTAAGTGATTTTTATTTGCTTTTAACTTGAGTTTCTTTTCATAGAATGAAGCTACCTTCATTCTATGAAAACAGCCAACTCTTATGAAAAATGTGTCTATAAAAATGAAAATTGTCTAAGAAGTTAAAGGGATGGCTGATAAAATAAAAATTTTCATCTTTTTTTTTTAATAGTCAATTAGTTACTTTTTGCATACAACTTGAATGCTAAAATTGATTATGATATTGCTGTAAGTGTATATAAAATAATGGTGAACAGAAGTTTAAATAAATATCAACATTTTAAAAACTCAAAATCTTTATAAACAATAATTAAATGAATGTATACAACTGTAACTTAATATCTAAATAAAATTTCTTATATATTTAAAATACCCATTTATTATTATTGTTTTAAAATACAGTTCATAACTTTTGTTAATACTCAGGATTTCTACTACTTCGCTTTGTCATTTATCTATAATATTCAATAATGTATCATAAAAAAAATTTTTTAAGCCCATAATTTAAATAAACACAAAGTAAAAAAATTGACCAATCTAAAAACATCAATTAATGCAACAATTAACAAATATCTGTGTAATTTATTTTATATTTACTTTTGACACAACTAGTATTACCAAGTAAAAGTAATATTTTTCACATCCTCTGCACTTACGGTTTAGAAAAATAGAATAAATAAATACTAAATATTAAGGTTTAGATAAATAGAAATAGTAATAAAAATCTGTACTTTCATTATCTGACTGTTACTTAAAGTTTTGTTTCTACTTGAAATTAACAAAGCAAACTAAATCTTATAACTTTCCTTATATGTCTAAAGAAGAAGACAGAACTCTTAACATTCCTGCTTTGAATGCAGCAACACAACCAATATTTTAATATCAATTTCCACACTTATTTTTTTCTATAATGTGTCTTTTATTATTATTATTATTTTACTCTCTTTGCTTTACTTCCAATTTTTGTTATTAATTTTAAATGTTTTTAATAGTATTCTTCTTTTATTCTGTTTAGTCTCCAAAACCGCTCTGAAGGTATTACTTCAGAGGATAAGATTTGTTTCAAATCTGATTACGTAACATTTTGGAATTTCAATTAAAAAAAAAATTATTATGAGAAAACAATTACTACATACTTTTATTTTGTCTAATCGGATAAAAATATCTAAATGGTTATTTGCCCCTGCCAAAAAAAAAAAACATTAAATTATATTACAATTTATCTTAATTCTATACCATTCAAGGTGTTTTAAATTTGTATCTTAAATGTACAACTGTTCAAAAATGTACTATTTCTATACTTAAAGTTTTCAGTGAATATAACTTAAAACTTGGTAATAAAGTTATATAAACAAATCTGCTGAAGTGAAAAACTGAATTATAAATTTTCCAGGCTCTTCTTACGCCTATTTGGATGAATTTATGTAGCATGGTTATGGTCATTTGAGAGATTCATACTTCAATTAATTATTAGAAAATTATATAATAAAAAATTAAGATGTGGTTAATATATAAAAATAACAGCTAAATAGTTAAAAGCTAATTATTATTAAAATAATAATACATAGCTCTTTCTTATACAGGACTTGATGGAGGAACAGAATGGATAGGCAAATAACATTGAATAGATTACAGCAGTGTAGACACTCTAGAAGAACCTCTAAGTTTCTCCTCTGGGTGAGGTTGTTCGTGTCATACTGCATTTCTTTGAGGATAATTTGCCTGCTCTCACCATCCACATCTTTTATACACCTTGAGGCCTTCTTCCTTATTTTCAGTTCTATGATGTAGGCTGGAAACTGTACAGTCAATACATTCTTGGTATGATATGGAACAGGACCACCCATAATACTGGAGAGAGAAGCATTCTACTATCCAAACCCCTTTTAGTATCCTAAAGGGAGAAAACTAAACCTCCTTATCGCTCCTAAAATATTAACTGATAATATTTTGTAGTTTTGTGTGAATTAGAATTTCTGTTTCCATTACATGATTTTACTTATTTTCAGGTAGAAAGTTTAATACAGATTACCAAAACAAAGTTAATGCATCAGAAAATATTAATTTTGTCTGCTAATAAACATTTGCATATTTTTTAAGCCTTTAAACAGGAAAAGTATTTAATAAGAAAGAAACATTTTTAAAAGTGACTTCTGAATCAACTCACTGCGTTAGTTTGATAAGGTTCTAACATTTTTGGCAAAATTGAGGTTATGCTAAATTCACTATGTATGAAATCTGGGCTATTAAGGAAACTTACTTCAGTTACAATTTAGCGGATAACAAGCAAACTACTAATGTGACAAAAATTCTAATTGCAGGTCTGTTTAATTTTTGTTGTCTTTGACAAGGTTCTAACTGCAGATTACAGTTCAGTTATACCACTGCAGGCAGCTGTTCCATTTACTGCACCATAATATCGGAAATAAAAATAAGCAAAATGATCGTATAACCTTTTCTTGAATTCCTCAACAATCGGGTTAAATTTGAAGTTATATTTCATGTTTTAGTTCGCTTTTACTAATCTACCATAATGTCAGACTCTGGTGTATCAGATCAGACTTTAGTTATGATTTGGATGACTTTGTGCCGCTAACAACATGCTCCAAAAGTGACGAATCAATTTTAGAAAGTCAAATGACTTTCTAAAAAGATAAGCAGGCTGGAGCTTAGGCCTAACTAAAACTTATAGTTAGCATATTGTTGTCCATGTTTCCTTTTGAAATGGATAAAAGTAGGCTATACACTTTTTTATTATGTTAGTTTAGATACTAGGCTTAATATAAAGCAAAAATAATAAAAAGTAAAACTACTGAAAAATGTTTACAGAACTATAAATAAATTGCTAACCACCATTGTCCTGACGTGCCTAATAATATTAGTACATTTGTGGCTTACATTTAAGTTTGTCTGAGTTACATTTTATCCTAGAAAGTAAGTTATGGTCCAACCTACTATTTTTTTTTTCCCAATAGATATTACTTTTAAGGTACTGTTGTAATGTTTGAGAAAATATTAAAAAAAGAGTGTCAGTATAGTCTGAACAATGCCAGTCTTAATTTAAATAGAAGTGTATATAGCAATGAATATTTATATATTAGAAGTGTATATACCAATGAAATTAGAGTGCATTAGATGAATAAGCAAAGTAAGTTTCACAAGTAGTGTTGTTTAAATTTAAACTGCACATTGTTTTATTTTGCTTCTAGGATATATCAGAAAAAGAACCACTGCAAAAAGAAGTTCATTTTTTCAAAAGTGAACAAAAATTGAAAAGACCTCTGACAAAGTGTTTAATTCAATGGGCCAAGTCCATTCTAGTAGGCCTATGCAAATGGTAGACGAAGACATTTTTCAAGAACAATCAGAAGATCCAAAAAGAAATAATGATGGACTGAATTTAAATGAGCAAGTATAATGTTCTGACCACAATTTTATTCCATCCGGAAATTCCAGTCTTGCAGAATTCCAGAACAGAAAAAGTGAGCAAATTTCCTTCTTTATTATTTATTTTGCTCAGGATTGTTAACTGTAAGTTTCATCATGACATACTAATTAATATAACATACCGAACATGTAGATTGTAATAAATTTATTCTGTAAACCAAATTAAGATCTCAACTTTATTATAAACAGCCATTCCGCCCAGTTTCTTTAAATAAAAACGAAAAATGATGGAATGCAGTGTAAATGCCGCAAGGCGGTTACTACTTAACATGTAACAGGGATGAAAACATGTACCACAGAGTTAAAAACTGTGCAATATTGTTGCTCAATGCATTTTTTATTTTTATTTAATCAACACTTACTTTTCATCAACACTGCATCTTTAAGACTTTGCTTAGTTTTAAGGTATTATTTTTTGTCATATTTTGCTTGACATAGAGAATTACATATCAGTAAAACTTAGTAACACTAATATGAAACTTTAAACTTAACTTATATAAATAATAAAAAGTAAGAGTTCTTTCATAGGACTAATCTTTTTACTGCCAAGTTTTACATCTTTTTGTTACTCTCCAGGATTGGGTTTTTTCTAAGACATTAATCATTAAATACTTTAATGATTATGATAATTTTTTGTTTTGTTATTCTTTGTACAAAATTATAATATGTTTCAAAATTAATAGTGATTAACTTACTTTTAACAACAGCTAAAAGCTGTTTGATATATTTCCTTAACCCGGTTTCACTGTTTTGCAAGTAGCTGTACAATGCATTTACATTCTGAATTACTAATAGTATGATTGCAATCGGAAAGAAAAAAACCTCAATTTATTATTTTATATTTCTATTTCTGAATTAAAATCTAATAAAAGCAGCTATATATCTATAATAATTTATGATACCATGTCTACTATTTACACACATCAACCAACTAGTCAACTTCATTGATATAAAAAAATAATATTTTCAACTATCATATCATAGCTACAAAACGCATCATGAAGTTGGCAGCTATTCAAACTTCCACTAAATATAATGAGAATAATAGGTTTGACAAAATGTGATTAAAATTAAGTTAATCCTGATATGATCTGTCACCACTTTACACTGAAAATGAGTACACCAGCTCTGACAATTAAATGTGTACATGTCTATTTTTTATTAAACAAACATGAGATTATTTATACTTTTTAATAATATGAGTAAAGCTTATTCAGTCTTATTTAACATTGGTTAATATAAGACTCATATATTATGTACATTCAATTATTTAATTTTCTTATTACGAATGAAAGTACATTCATTTAATACTACAACAAAACTAATGTAAAATGACAATAACTCAGAATAACAATAAAACATAGGGTATAGAAATATGAGAATATCTTACAAGCATATATGGTAATTATAATCATTAACACTTAATGAAACCATTTTATAAAATCAGGTACAAACAGCTGAAAGCAACTGCGACACTAATACATAAGTAATAACAATAGTGTGAAACAAAAGGAACTGAATGATATACTAATTATTGTTTATAAAATTTCGACCAGTTTTTCCCGTAATTTCAATTCCTGTTGTTGACCAAATAATAGTTTAAACAATTTACGTTGGTGAGATTCATGTTCAAGTTGTTTTGCATGCTGCTGTCCAAGTTTTATTATATTATTTGGTACACCAGCAAGACGAGCTGCGTTAAATCCGTATGATTTTGGACATGCACCTTCTGCAAATTTATACAGAAATGTAACCGTTTCTTGATTATTACCTTCAACTTCTTCATCAGTTTCAGCCATACATGACTGTAATAAAAATATATACGTAAATAAATAAAAAATTAAACAAAGAAAACAATAAAGAGACAATTAAATCTTTCACTGTTTAATTTGACATTAGTCTAAAAAAAAAAAAAAAAAAAAAACATGACAATCGCTAACACTTTTGTAACTAGAAATGCAGAAATTCTTTTGTTTGATCAATCTGTATGTAAACAGTAAAACTATATCAATTATTTTGCTGGTTTTTTTTTTTTTTTTTTTGATTTAATGGATAAGATATACTCTTAGCAAGATTTTTGATTAGAACATAATATAAATAATAGTCACTTTAAAAAAATCAAAACACTATAAATAATGATTCAACAATTTTAGTAGACTTTTTGAAAATTGATGAGTAATTAAAAATAGTGAGTTTTGTGAAAAATGTTCAGTATTCTATTTGTTGTAGCTTCAAAAAACAAAATTAAAAGAACTGAGGAACAATATTTTATATATTTTGGTGAGCTTTTTAAAGTTGATTTTTTTTAATTTAAAATATTCATAAATATTAAATTATATTTCACTCTATAATATTTCTATAACAGAATATAAAACAAAATTAAAAAACTTAAACAAAATAATCCATTAATGTTATAAAAAATACATAAAGGGTCATTTTTAAAAAAGACGCATTTAAAACATCAAGCTGATGCTTTAAAGTGCAACAGTTAGTAATATATCTTAACTCACAAACCAATCTGACTGTGAAATATGGTTGATTTAAAAAAAAAAAAAAATCAACAACTTGCCTGGCTTAAATTAATTGGTAACAAGTTAAATTTTATAGAAGTATGATGAATGATGAAAAGGTGTCAGTTATTTGATAAAAGGAGAATTATTTATAAGAAAGATCTAGATGCTCATCATCACCAAAGAATTGAAAAACAGAAGATTAAAAAAAGCTTCATACAGAAATCTTGAAAGAGTTACAGCGTACTTTACAGAACTGTTAACACGACTTTCTCATAAATACACACTGTCTATTTCATCATGTAATGTGCTCTCAGAATGCTCATGACATGGTAAAATAGTTGTAAAAGTTGATTTACAAAAGTAGAAGTTGGGAGATCCATCATACAATCCAGATCTGGTAACAACTGCTTTCACCTTTTCCTAAAATAAAAGGAATTTTTCAGCAGAAAGCACAGACTCAGACCGAATGATAAAAGCCACTTAACTGTCACTGACTGATTTAAAGAACAGAAATATAGTTCTTCAATGAGACTGCTGAAAAATAACACATTTTCAATGTAAAAAACAAAGATTTTGTGAAAATAAAAATATTTATTGGTTTATGATAAAAATTTTCACTTAAAAAATAATAATCTAAAAAGAAGAAATTCCTGAAGAAAATAAATAAAAGAATCATAGAAACTATTCTATCTTTTTAGCATAAATATTTCCATACTTTAGCATAAATTAAAACATTATATATGTAGTCATTCCAAGATTGTTTTTTTAAAAGTCTGTTTACCCCTTTATATTGCATTATTTTAGCGGAAAATCACAATATGTCCCATTTTTTTTACTACACTTTTGTCATTCTGCCCATTTTTAAAAATATATTTTTGATCAATGCAATGAAATATGACAAAAAAAAACTAATTTAATATACCTTTATCATTATCATGATAAACTTTTCTTATCATTTAATGTACTTTCTTATCATGAAAATCACTAATTGAATTGCTATCTAAATCATTTAAAAGTTCTATTATATCATTATAATTCATATGTGATGAACAAGTCATGTTGTACTAATAAATATCACTTACAATACCCAATTGTCAAAATCAATATTATTATAAAACACAAGTAAATAATTTAAATAATAACATGAAGATCATTTCACTCACATAAACAATTACTAAAGTTAGGTTATAGTAAACAACTCTGTAATTTGTTATTTATGTATGGTCATGTCGATAAATAAACAGTTAGCAGAAATAAAAATATAACTGAAAATTACAAGAAAATAATAGTAAAATTATGAAAAACGATACCAAGAAATAATAAAACTAACACGAACACAATTTACAAACATTGAAAACAAATGCACAGTAACAGAACAATATGAAAAAACACATATAGAATAGAGAACAGTTTCACTGTTAAATTCAAGTAAAAATGGTACTAGACTCATAACACTGCAGTAACTCGTTAGAAAAGAGAATAAAACAGGTTAATTCATAATAAATAATTTCATCAAACTTTTCATCACTTTTCAGCAAGAGTGGATGATGATTTTTTTTTGTCAAGGGAAATATTTATCAAGGTAGTTAATGACAAATTATTTCATCAAAAACGGGTAAGGGGTTAATAATGATCTATACATAAAATATAATACAGTTATATTTATCTTGATTTATGATGAAAAATCCATTTTTATTATTATTTTTAAATTAAGGCATCCTGGAATAGTCGCTTTGATATTGAAAGGACAGGTAGATGGGGAAAAATTGTGCAGGCAGGCAATGTTTAGAATATAGAAAACAAATTGTTAGGGATGTAGGATGTAGTAGGTATACTGAAATGAAACGACTGGCACTAGATAGGGAATCTTGGAGAGCTGCATCAAACCAGTCAAATGACTGAAGACAAAAAAAAATTATTTTAAAATAAAACAATGATGAAATAGTTACAAACACATAAAATAAATGTACAATCCCCCTCAATAGTCTAACTCATCTTAGCATGACCAACATAACTACCATCATGGATTTTATATTACATAAAGCAGTTCTATTCACTAGTTTAAATTATATATATATATATATATTTTTTAACAGAAAACAAAATGCATCTCAATATATTCCTAACTGCATAATTAAAAAAAATTGCTTATTGGGGCCTAATGAGAAAAAACAGTCTTGAGTTGTGAATATGTTCAACATGAAAAATGCTAGCAAGCTAACATTCAACTAATTACACACAAAAAGATAAATCATAACTCAATTCAATGAAAACCCATAATTGGCAAAACCAAATTAGAATACAATATTTGTCTGACTTTGATATAGACAAAAAAAAAAAGGGAGGCAGGAAAATTATTACCAACTACAAGTGAATTTTGGCCTGAAAAAGATAATAAAAATTTTGGAAAATTATTTTTTTTATAAAATCTTGTCAGAGAAATATTACTTATAAAATAAGCAGCCCAGACATGTGCGTATGATTGGCTTGAACAGTATTACATTATGCCAGTGCTTGTGATGGGTTAATATTGATAAAGCTTGAACAATTACAAACTATCTACTCAGAAATTAAAAAGGTTTATTTCTTTGGTTACTACATCGGGTTGCATAACATATAAATATTAAAATAATGGAACAATTCAAAATAGATGTGTATTTATTTAACACTCAAAATTAGAAATATTATATTCAAATTACAACATATTTTTAATGCTCAAGAATTTTTAACACTACTTCTTCTCATAAGCTACTACTACTACTATTTGTAAGCTAGGTTTCTAACAGTTAGATTTACTATTTATAAACCTCTGCTTAAAAACAGTTAATTAGGTTGCAAAAAGAGTTAAATTTTAATTTTTAAAAATAATATAAAATTTCTATTTCTGTAAAAAAAAAAATTAAAAATTACTGCTTACCATATGTCCAAGTTTAACAGCTTTAAAATGTTTAAAATCTTCAACCAAGGAATGATAATGAGTAGAGAATAATGTTCTACATTTCATAGTAGTTAATTCTTTCAAAACTGATGCTGCAATAGCAGTTCCATCATATGTTGAAGTTCCACGACCTGTAATCATAAAAATAAAATTTTCATTTTTAAACATTTTGATTTAAAAGTATTCAATTTTAAAAATAATCACAACACAAAAAAAGGATTTAAAAAACTTAAAACAGAAAAATGTTGATAATTAAAAAGTAATTCAATTTTATAATTTTTTTATTTCTATTACAAACAGTTTTCATAAATATGGGATGTTTATAAAAGAACTTTTTGGTTCCAAAAAATCATAATGGAATCAGTTAAAAGCAACCAGTTGTCATATTTATAATCGTTATATTAAGTTTTGCATCACAGTTGGCACCACTGTGTGACCTTCACCGTATATCTGGTCGGCAGTCTCAATCTCAGTCTTGATGTCACTGAAGCAGAGGGTTCAGTGCCTGAACCCTCTGATATAGTTTATTAAAAAAAGATCAGTTATCACAGTTCAGCACAATTATTGATGTGCATATGGCAATGACACGCCAACAAATAAAACAATACTCCAGTGGTTTAATCAATTTAAGGAATTAGGCAACGTACTAAAAGGGAAGTCACCAGGCAGGTGTCCGTATCTGAAAAGAATGTGGAACATTCTAGCTCCTGAATGTGTAGCCTGAAAAACAAGTGGTCATTAACAAGGCACAGTTAGAATTAAGAAAACCTAAATCTACAGAGTACAGAAATTGTGCATATGGGGCTTAAAATATATGCATATAAGATACAACTTTTACCTAACATCAAACCCAATAATATAGTGAAAATATTGGAATTTGCAGCTTTAATGCTCAATAACACTGGTAGAACTACCTGAAAAATATCATGTTTTCAGATGAGGTGAAATTACACATTAGTAAACAGGATTTGGGGATCAGAACAATAATGTTCAGATTATTGAACATTAGCTTGAATCTCCCAAAGTCAATGTTTGGTGTGAACTGATCAATGACCATATCGGGCCATTTTTGTAGAAAGAACAATTACAGAGATTTTTTTGTGATATGTTCAAACGTTACATCTTTCCACAGATTACTAAGAAGAAAATAAATGTGTATTTATTACTAAGAAGAAAATGAATTCATTTTCTATCAGCTAGACGGCACTCAGCCACATTATAGCAACTGTGTTGATGCTGCATTAAACATTCAGTTTCAAAACAAGTGGAGTGGAAGAGGAGGGCGATCACATGGTTACCAAGGAGCCCAGATATGACCCCACTACATTTTTTTTTTGTAGGGACATGAAAAAAAACATTGTTTATCCGGAATAAATCTGCAACATCAACCACTTATGAACGAGAATATTGTTGTGGCAGTAGGCATCCATTACACCCAACAAACTGGCGAGAACGAATGGCATACATATCAAAGTATATTAAACAGCAAAAAAAAAAAAAACTTCAAAATTTATCCTTTCTGAATATATACTCATGTAAAGTTATATTATAAATATAATGATATTTAAATAATTCTTGAAACCAAGGAGTTCTTTTATAAACATCCTGCATTAAAATAAAACGCAGTAGTACTTTACCAAGTTCATCAATTAAAACAAGTGAATGTTTAGTAGCATGTTTTAATATAGCTGATGTTTCAGATAATTCCATATAGAATGTACTTTCACCAGACATTATGTCATCATTAGCACCTAATCTTGTGAATATTCTATCTACTGGATTAAGAATTACAGAAGAAGCAGGAACATGGCAACCCTAAAAAAAACATTAATATATTAATACCTAAATAAATAAACAATATAAAACAATGTCTTATAAAAATTAATTAAATACGACGTAAAATAATGGAAATAGTCATAAATGCCAGAAATTAGAAACTCAAGATCAACTGACTTGAATGCCGCATACTTACCAGATCACTAAACAAATAGGTCAGCAAACAATTGAATAAAAAAGAAATGTAACATATCTGCATTCACAAGTATGACAAGCAAATGTTATAGAAGTAAAGTTAAAATTCACCATTTTAAGTCAGTTATAAATTTTAATGTTTCATATACACATACATTTTTTCATAAAAAATATACATTAAAAAAAGAAAAGAAATCAATGATACGATTTGCTCGTAACTTTTTAATTTTTTTTTTATATACGTACAGTGTCTAACTTTTAACTGAATCCATGATTTTTTCATGATATCCAGAACACATGAATAACTATTTCATGATTTTTAAAAATATGAAGTACTCATTTATAAATAATAAATTAAATGCATAAAACATTAATTTAATATAGAGAATATTCGTTAAAGAATAATGAACTTTTTATAAAATAGAGTAACAAACTTCAATAATGTAATTCATTTTAATATCTTTTTAACATATATATTGTTTATTTATTTAATTTGTCAGATTTTTATTGAATGTGTGCCAATGGCTTGTTTTTTAAATAAAATGTTTATTATATATATAGTAATTATATTATAGTAATATAATATTATATATATTACATTATATAATAATATATATTAATTATATAATATTATAGTAATTATTGTATTATATACATATAATATATACTGACAGTGAAAAATACTATACGCGGTATTATTCATGTTACACTTTTCTTAAATCATTAATCAGTTTCATTAAACGAATTTAAGATTCATATTTATATAAGTGTAAAACGATACAAATTCAAAGTTGAGTTCAGAATAAATTTATATATAAGATAACACAAATGAAAGTTAACATGAATGATGAAAAGAATTCATGATAATTTCAAAATTTACATGATAAAACTAAAATCCATGATTTTTTTCACAATTTCCAGCTTTGTTAGACACCCTATATGAAGGCTATCAAGTGTTAGTGCAATAGCCAACAAAAGCTATGCGAGGATAATTGTAAAAAAAGGTAAACAAAAAAAAATAAAAAAAATACTCTGATATTAATTATAAATTTTGAAAAACATAAATTTGATAAAAAAAGTATTTAAAAAAAAAAGGGGTATAAATTGTTATTATATTTATATATATATTTAGTTTAACATTTTATTAACTCTTGATAATATATATAGAAATATGAAATGTCAAAAAATTATTAATGTTGTATGTCAAAATATTGAGCTAAATTTATTGCTAAAAGTAACAGAAAGTTTGTAATCATAAGAATGAACAACAAAGACTTCGTTAGTCTTAATATACAAAAAAAACTTTTGTTCCATCTGTCAATAGAATATGCAAAAATGCAGTGGTTGCATTTTGATCATGAAAAACCATAAATAAATCATACATTTAACGAACCTGTAAGTATTTTTCATTTGGGATTAAACCTCTTCATTGTTGAACACTTCATACCCAATTGTGTTTAAATTATAACAGTTATTTTTAAATGAAAAACAAAAAACTTACGTTGCACTAAGTCTGAAATTTACACTGTTCACAACAGCAATTGACTGATGAACAAAATTATTCTCCAGATAAGAAATTCTGATAACTCTTATTCCTCAGTAACGTTAAATGTGTCAAAGCCTTACACTTAAATACTTTCTGTAAACCAGCTTCCTTACAAAGTTTAACATATATAATCAAAATTAAAAAAAAAAAAAATCATAATATCACTATAGCAGAGCTTGGCTGGTCCAGAACGACATAGAAGACAATTAAGTAGTAGAATTAACACCATTGAATATATAATATAAATCAAGACTTAAAACAAAAGCAAATATTACACTTTATTAAATTGAATATGAACATTAACACTATTTGAAATTATTAAGGATTGTTGAAACTCCAGTAGTGTGAATAAAGAAAACCGATGGATCCATGAGTGGCTGACTAAAAGAATTATTGAATTTAATAGAGTGTGAAGGACCAAAAAATTGGCGAACCCAGGAGTTGAAGAATGTCCTATTCGCTATGAAGTTGAAGACCGACTAAGAGAATTATTGAAATTAATAGAGCGCAAAGGAACAAAAAAACTGGCAAACCCAGGAGTCGAAGAACGTCCTATCTGTTACAAAGTTGAGGGCCGACTAAAAGAATTTAATAGAGCGTGAAGGAACAAAAAATTGGAGTACCCAAGAGCCGAACAACGTCCTCTTCGCTACAAAGTTAAGGGCCGACTAAGAGAATTATTGAAATTGATAGAACGCGAAGGACTAAAAAACTGGCGAATCCAGGAGTCAAAGAACATCCTATTCACTACGAAGACGAGGGGTGACTAAAAACCAAAATGATAGAAAGAAATAAGGAAAGCTCGTACCGACACGCACAATAGACTCAAGTGTGGGAACAGATTTAAAGGCGGGTCATAGAGAGTGACACAACTAGCTGCCCTAGTTGCGAAATATCGGTGTGTAGCATTTCATAACACATAACACTAAATAAGGGACCCAACGAAAAGCTTTTAACAGGGAGAGGCAATAACCATAAAAAATAAACAAATAATAAAACAGAAAATCAAACTTAACACAAATGTGTTAACAATCAAGAATTAAAAGTTTAGTTGGGAACAGAGGAAAATGCAGTTAGAAATGGGTTACAAGACCTATATCAATTCAGATGATCATGACAAATTTCATTTGTGGCTTGTACAATCACATTAATTTAAAGTAAATAGGACCTTGCCTGATAATAATCAACAGCAAGAGAAATATGAATCTTATAGTGTATGTTTGCTCTGCAGATTGACGAAATATATTTTTTGGTTTAGTAACTATCTAACAATTAATATTTTAATTTGAAAAATGTTTTTTCTATATCAATTTTTGTTTAATGTTAGAAGCGATTTAATTTAATTGAAAACTTTACTCATGTAAATTCGAAAGAAAATAAAATGTCCACACAGCTTTTGAAACTACATACATAATATTTTTTAAGTAGGCATATGTAATAATAAGGCAGGTACATAAAAATAAGAAAACAACAAATTGAAATGACACCTTAAAGTGTTTAATACTTAAAACTTTTTTCAGCAAACATCCAGCATTATTTATCGCCGATGATTCAATGTCCATCATCTGCTACAGTTGTTAAGTGTTCATAATTATTTTTCAGAATTGTGTTAAGGTCCCCTCTGTAACATCAAGAGCTTCTTGTAAACTGTTAGCTACAAAACATCTGAACAGAATGTGCTCTCTAGTGATTCATTCTTGCTGCAAGCCAAGGTGCTTTGAGTGGAATCGGAAGAGGTTCTAGCCAGTAACAATATGGCCAATGCAAGCCCTAGCCACAAATGTGGCAGTTATCCTCAGCACCTTAAGTCAATTATTTCTCTATGGTCTAAAGGATCAGAATTCAAATACCAAATCTGTCCATAAATAAAACAAAAAATATCTAATTGCCACTAAATAAATAATAACCCACCCAATAAATGAAAGACAGCAGCAAATGACATTTGATCAGGCTTTGCAATTTGTAGGGAGATAATAATCTTTTGCTATCCTTGCATTATGTTCCATTCCACTTTAACACCTTTACAAAAACACTGACACTAAGAACAACATTCTCAACTTAACTGTAAAAAAATGCAGAAATAAAAGCAAGCAAGGCAATGCAACTTGCTTTTGCAACTTGGGCCACATCTGGTTAAGTTCACATCACCTAGATAGATGCAGGGGAGTTACTTCAAATCCATCAAATATTGGCCTCCGGTTACAAATATACAGAGTGCTTCAAAAAAGGTGAGCTGGCTATACTTTTTCTACTTGTAAACTAAACAAAAAATATCCTTAGGAAAAATGACAATTTCTCCTTCATTCTCCCCTTGTCCACCATTCTGCTATTTTTATATAAAAATTTATACCTAAAGTTCGGATAGAGGAATCACATTATTATTTGGTAAGTGTCTTGGTAATAAACTTTTAAAATTAGCAAAAAAATCATGACTTAAATACCTTTGCAAATTACAAAATGGCGGCCATGTTTATTTTTCAATCAGTTTACATCTCCATAAATATTAATTTTATCAAAATAGAATTCAGTATTGTGCACTCTTACAAAAATTTTAATTGGCAAATAATAATGTAAAAAATCAAAAATAAGAACAATCTCTTCTTTGATAAGCAAATGAAAATATTCTTAGAATGTCAATATGCAGTCCTAATGATTTTAATAAGCTGGATGTGTAGGAAAGCATGCAGATAACAGCAATTTGACAAATCAGCAGGAATGAAAGAAAAACACATGAGTGACAGTCTGCTAACAGAAAAAAAAAACACTGATAAAAGTTAGATAAAGAAATTTACCATTTGAGCTAAAATAACAATCAATCCAAGCTGTCGCATTAAAGTTGATTTACCACCCATATTAGGTCCAGTTACTAATACTAAACTAGAATCTTCTGCACCAATTACTGTATCATTTGGGATAAAGACTTCATCACCAGTTGAACATGGATATCTCCCTGATTCTACATTGACAACAGCCTTTAATCAAATAAAAAAGTGTACTTATTAGTCAAACAATATAATGTACAAACAAAATAAATATTATAAAAAAAAATTAAAACTTTACTGCATGACTTTTTAATGAAAGGCCATTCATGTTTAATTATGAAGTGGGTTTTTAACCCACTTCATAATTAAACGTTTATGTTACCTTGTCATTTATGTTAAACATTTATGATAACTTGTACAGAAATATTTCTTGTCTGTTATTAATTTTTTTATTATACATTTTTTTTACAAAAAAAAATCATAAGATTAAATTAAAAAGATCTTATGATTTAATTATATAAAAAACCATTAAAAAATTAAAAAATGTGATTAAAACACACAGTAAAATTTTGAAATACAAATATTAACCTTTCTGTATATTAATCAGTACATATATGCATTGAAGGAAAACTGTTTTTGTGATGATAATCTGGAAATTATGCAGAATGCAACTCTTCATCATATATAATCAGCTAGTGATAAATTTGGTTTCTTTTATAAACCTTTGATTACATAATGTTTAGATATTTGATTCATTTGTAAAGCTCTTGTATTTTTGAAAAAGCCTTAGTTTGTATTCAGATTCTAATGTGTCTGGACAATAAAGTTTTAATTCAGCATGCGTTAAAAATCAATTAGTCAAGTTTAAATTTTACAAAGAAATGGTTCTGATATGGTTAGAAATTTAAATAACAGTACATGAATGTAGTACATGATATATAGTACATGAATGTAGTACATCCCGTTCCTAGCCCTTTTGGGCTAGGAACGGAGGGGTGGTGTGGCGGCCGGAATCGTCACTTGGTGGGTGTCTTCCCCTACGGGGGTTGGGATGTAGTACATGATAAACATGTGATTGATAAGAAAAAAAATCATAAGTTTGATGGCTGAATAATCAAAAGCAGTGAAAAGATAATACTTTTATGTTAATATAAATATATTTAGAGTTTTTCTATTTTACAGATTTCTTTTAACATATTTTTAATTTAGAAACTGCAATTATTGATGTATCAGATATTATTTTAAGACAATCCTGAAAAAAAAAATCCTGGCTAAAAACTAAACCGGATAACTCACCAAAGCATTCTCATTATTATCATCAAGATATTCAAATTTAGGAACACAAGTATCACCATCTTGACTTTTTGAATAATCAGACATACTTATTAAAACATCAATTACAGATAAACATTGTACAGCTGCACGCCAATCATCCGTCCTGAAATATATAACAATACAAAAATTAAACAAAATTCAAATAAACTTGATTTTATCAACATATAAAACAATACAATTAGTAAATATTAGTTTTATGCAACATTTAACACATTTTTAATCAATATTCTACATACAGAATAATAACAAAAAGCCACAATTACCTTTCGCTAAAGCGTGAAAATATTCTTCGTCTTAAATCTTGTAATACACTAGTTTTCAAATCCTCAGCTGCAATCTGTCTTTCTAATAAATCCTGGAATAAAATACACATTTTAAAACAAAAATTAATAAAATACATACAAATATGTGGACATTAAAATAACTTGTATTACCTGCTACATTACATACTAAGTAAAAGTGAAAATAATTCATTATAGAATTCAGTATTGTGCACTCTTACAAAAATTTTAATTGGCAAATAATAATGTAAAAAATCAAAAATAAAAACAAATAATCTCTTCTTTGAAAAGCAAATGAAAATATTCTTAGAATATGAATATGCTGTCCTTCTATTGATTTTAGTAAGTAGGATGTATAGGAAAGCATGCAGATAGCAGAAATTTGACAAATCAACAGGATTACCTTCTACAAGTACAAATCTGTTATGGCAAAAAAAATAATTGTGCATTTTTAAAGATATTTTCAGAATTAGAAATGTAATAAAAGATTATCATTATACTTGGAATCAGTTCCATAGTCAAACGAGTTTTAAACTACAAGATTCATTTGATCCTTACTACAGTCAGTATATACATGAGAAACAGCATAATAATCAGAGAGGTAATAAATTATAACAGAAACTCAATATATTTGAATATATCATTAATTTAAAAAAAAAACAGAACAAAAATAAGCAGGTTGTCAAGAAAGTAGCTTTCACAGATAATTAACTAGCCTATAATTTAACTTCTTTCTTTTTCTGTTTAGCCTCCAGAACTACTGCAAGGTATTACTTCAGAGGATGAATGAGTATGTATGAATGTGAATGAAGTGTAGTGTTGTACATCTCAGATCGACCACTCCTGAGAAGTGTGGTTAATTGAAACCCCACCACCAAAGAACACCGGCATCCACGATCTAGTATTCAAATCCATATAAAACTATCTTTGGATTTGTACCTTAGAACTCTTGACTTCGAAATCAGTTGAAATTTAACTTAGCACATTTTTGTTGATGAAGAAATACAAACTTTTAATGAATCTTTAACATTCTATATCATTAGTAAAGTAAAGCACAAGCTTGACTGTTGTAGAAATTGATATCAGTCTTCATCATTAGCCACTCTCTAAATTAATTCAGCATTTCATCATCATCAAAACACTGACCACTGAAGAACTTCTTAATGTGTAAGGTGTAGGAGCTTCAAGTTTCTATACAAGTCATAATAACAATAACAAAATCATCAAATAACAAAATTATAATAGAATAATAAAAGTAATTATATTTTATCAAAACAACTGATGCGATTTTATACTTTATAAGTATTCTTGACAATAATGTCCACCCACTTTAACCATAGCACAGTAATTGGAAAATATATCATGCAAATGTTTTTGCCGATTACACTTTAAATCATTATTCAACAAAGATGACTGTCAACTTTCAGATTGGGAGAGGACATTCACCCCTCATTAAACATCAGACCTACCTTCTAGTCAGGCTATCACTGATTAATCTTTTACTACATACTT
>JAAAKQ030286402.1:36112-49484 GCA_010016005.3 Zanna intricata | reverse complement strand
TATATATACACACACATACATATACATATATAATCTTGATTTATTAAGGTTCTAGTCTATTCAATTTTTGTTTTAGAAATTTATACTTGAATTTTATATGGATTTTTACTAACAAATTCAAGAATGTTCTTTTCTTTTTTTTGGGGGATATTGTAGTCTCTCTTATGAACAGTGTAACAATTTCATAAGCAAAAGTAATTCTAACAATGTGTATTACAATTTGAATAATTCCACAGATTGTTATTGTATATGGTTAATGGGATAGTTTACATTATTTGAAAAATATTCAAAGTTGTTTCAAGCAAATAATATTAGATCATTATATGTAAAGTCAATTTGTACATATAAAAGATTTCAGATTTTTTGGTTGTAAATTCTACATGATGTCTAGGTCCTTTGTCCTCACAAAATTTTATTACAATTCTATCTGCATTAGGGAATTAATGTTATTCAGCTTGTATATTTTGCTGCTTGTCTGTTTGACAGTTGTACAAAAAAGTTTATGAACAAATAAAATTTTTCAATTTTATCAGTAAATTTGTCAAGTTTGTAAACAAATATGACAAGATTTAAAACATTTTAACATCAAACACAATAAAGCTTCCCTTGGTAATTCCTAGTAATAAAGTGTATAAAATACAATTTTGTGAAAGTTTTTCAGAACTGAACATTTTTTTTTTTAGTTTTTCTTGTAAGGTTATACTGTGTTAGTTAGAAATTCACTTGTATAAGACATGAATTTATTTGTTTATTAAAAATTAATCTTCAATTTGTTAGGTATCAATTGAATTTCATTTATTTGTCAACATTATTTATTAACAGATTCAATTTTTTTATTGAAGGAAACCCAGAAAACCTAGGGAACCTAAAGCACCAAAGGAGCCTAAGCCACCCAAAGAGCCTAAACCACCCAAAGAACCTAAAGCACCGAAAACTCCTAGAACACCCAAGACACCGAAGGAACCGAGGAAAAAGAGGCAACCCAAAACTCCTGCTGACCCCAATGAAGTTAAACCTAAGAGGTAAAATAGAAAATTGATAACATTTTAGGCATTATGATGGATATAGGACATGAGTTTTGAGTTATAAACAATGGGTGGTAGTGTACAGATGGTATTTAAAGAGAAAAGGAGCTTTGCTTAGCAATGGTTAAGCTATTCAGTACAAATGCAGTTCTATTATTCTGTAATGTTTTTACTGTATCAGTAAATATTTAGATGTCAGTGAATAATTTTAAATAAATTTTGAGGAACTCTCATCAGTAATGACATTATTTTTGTCTATATTCATTTTTATTGTTTTATAAACTTTTCAAAATTCTTATGTAAGTACATTATTGATTTTTTTGTTAACATGTCATAATATTAATATCTTATGTTTGCTAAAACAAACACTTGCACAATGTGTATTTAGTGCTATTGATGTGATATATTCAGTTTGAAAGATTTTTGACTATGATGCTACCACATAAATATGACAGCATGTATAATAATATTTTGTTGGCATATGTATTCTTATAGTTTTATCTGAATAAATAGAGCAGTATAACCTAATACTTTGTATAACAGTAACGAAGTTATATAGTATATATATAACAGTATACAGTGTATATAACAAGTAACCAAGTAGTAAGAGTGTGTTACAAGTAGAAGAGCAAACAATTTACAAAAAACCACAAAATTTTTAGTAAATGTTAGTTAAATTCGATTATTTAAAAAAAAATGTAATGTTATTAGTTAAGTGCATAATACATAACTAATAACATAATATATAAGAATAAGCTTTTTCTTTAGTACTATAGGAATGAAACTAATTTTGAGGATTAGGTTATTGTCTCCTCACTTCAGGGTCACCTAGTTGTGAGTAGTTGAAAAAAAACTAAAAAATTATTTTAATTTACAGCTGAATTTAGTGGCTAGAATGTTTAATGTAAGAAAAAATGAGTTATATTTTCCCATAAATTTCACTTAATAAGCATATGGGTATTTTCTGTTTCTCTCCAACAATGATTTTTTTAAAGAATAACTACTTAAACTCATTAAGGGAATTAATTTTTATTTCTTAAGAACTTACTTACTTTTTGACCTTAAGAATTAGATGAAAATAAGTTTTAATAAAGACCACCTGAGGGAGGTCCAATATTAGCATTATGCTTATAATTATAAATGTAATCTAACATAACTTAAACCTACACTCGCTAACTTTGTCAAGTGGTTGGTTAGATTATATTTATAATTTCTCTGAAAGTAAAATGTAATAAGTTTAAATAATTTAAACCTGAAAAAATACTAATACATAATGTAAAAAAAAAAGAAAAGAAAACAGTTTTGTAGAGGGAAAACAGAAAAGGCCTGATTAATTTTATTAATGTATGGCTCTGAAAATTATGGACAAGACCATAATATTCTGGTCATTATCAATTAGTGGTTTTAAGGAAAGTGAATTTTTTGTGATTGATAATAGCCACATCATCCATTTAATTAAATAGTGTACCTTAAATATAATAAAATTTTGGTACAGTGGCTTCTGGCTTTGGCCAAATGACCATTCTTAATCATAGTATGTGATTCTAAAAACAGATTTTATTCTTAATTCATATTGCAAATGGTTGATTACGATCAGCTTTAAATAAATATTGTATCATCTAAATGAGAGTTAAAAAGTTAATAGAGAAAAATGATGGTGTGTATCTTGAAAGAAGCCATATTGTAGAGCCCATTGATAGAAGAAATGAATTTTATATTCCAATATCCTTGACTGATACTCTATGTCATTTATGACAAATTCAATTTATTTAAGAAAATCCGAAGAATTTCTTTTTCAGAATAATGCAAATTCATCTTTACTTAGCAATATATTTAACTTTATTTAGTAATTAAAAATTATTGTACAGGTATGTATGACAAATACATACAAAAGAGTTTGATCTGTCATTGATTAAAAATAGGATGGGAAAAGAATTTTTGTAAGAAAGAACTTTATTAAAACTGGTGAGAATTTTGTTTTCATGTTAATGAAAAATATCGTTCTTTTTAGTGAAAAAGTCTTGTACTTATTCTTTCACTTTCATGAAGCAGTTGTATTTTCTCCTATCAAATAGAGAAAACTCCTGATCATTTTAATTAAATTTCTTTTTCCTTCACAATTATTTTTTTATTCTATTGTTAATTGTAATTATCTACTATTGTATATCAGGTATGTAATTATGGAATAAATATTACAGTGTTATGAAATTAATTAGAGTGTTTAAAATGCCTTAATAAGAAAATATGCATTAAGCTAAGATAAGGGTTACTTATTGCTTATTTTTTAAGATGCGTACTTCATGCTTTAAATATCTTTTAGTAAAATTAGATTTTTTTTTATTAATTAGTTGAAATTGTTACATATGTAAGAGATTGACGGTTTTTTCAGAAAAAGCCCAAAGAAAAAGAAATTGCCTGAAGGTGAAGAAGTTGAAGGTGGGAGCAGTGCAGTCTCAACAGATACAGGAATTGAAACTGCGACAGGAGAAACTACTGAAGGAGAACATGTGGAAGGTAATGAAGAAGGTGGTGATGTGGTATCAAAACCAGCTTTAGTTACACCGGCTGAAGAAGGTGCTACTGCTACTGCTGCGGTAGAACAACAATCTGTTGAAGGGGGTGGTGAAGTTGTTACAGCTGTTAAAGTTTCACCAAAAAAAGTTAAAAAAGAACGAAGATGTAAATCTCGCAAGGGTGGTGGTAGCAAGTGAGTATTAATAAATATAATTTAGTTAAGATAGATAAAATAGTTTAGATCCTATTATTTTGTTATAATTAAACACATCTGCAAAATTAGTATAGGAAAAGAAAATTCAGTTATTTCTGTTAAATCACATCAATATTAAAATAAAATAAGGTATTTTAGTAGAAGAATGATAACCATTATAATTTTGTTCCATTAGAAGTGTTGTTTATTGAAGATGTAAGACATGGTTTTGTTGTCTTTCATTTTAGATAAGCTATTTTATCCACATTGTTATATGAATCAGTTTTGCCCAAAAGGATGGATCTCAATCTTGGTGTTTTTTTTTTATGTTGTCCTTGAAACGGGGTAGTAGTTTTCTGTGAAATCCCTAGACTCATTTAAAAGAGATAGCCACAGTGAAGTGGTTTAGTATGACATCACAGATATAACAGTGATTTGACAAAATAATTATCAAGTAACATATTCAATGAAGAATCTTTGAAGGAAAAGTTGTGACAAAGATGATCGTGGAAATCAATCCACAGTGAAGACTGCATCTGTTCAGAAGAGTTGCATGACTGTATTGAAACATGTAATTATTCATCAGCCTTTGTCACTAAACAGAAAACCTCAAACACCAAAGTGGATATTTTTATTGTCTATATTCTTATAATCATTTGATATATTAAATGAAGAAATTTTGTTTTAATAGTTTAAACTACTGTATGTTATTTTTTATTAATGTAATTATTACAGACATCACTAAAGTACTGTGTAAAGAGTATAAAAGAGCTTTTTTTAAAAAATACCTCTGTGTTCATATACTGTAAATTGTGACAAGAAATAAATGGAATTTAATGGTTGCTGATTTATTTACTTTGTTTTTTATTTTTAGTGAAGTCATTAATGTGCAGAATTTCAATATTTATTATTAACTAATTAATTTTCATTAATCTTATTGCTTAACTTAGTAATGTTTTTACAGGATGGTGGTATTAAAACGAAAGAAAAGTAAAATTTCAACGGGTCGGGAGTCTGAAGGAGAAGATGGTCGTGAAAATGCGGCGGCTTCGCCAGATGCTGATGATAGCAATGTAGGTTCAACTACAAATTTTTACCTGATTTAAGATCCAATTATGGTAGTTTATTACATAAAAGCTGCTTGTTTTATTGTTTACAAAAATGAACAAAAAATCAATTAAGCTGTATTCTTCCATCAAAGGATTTATTAAGCACCTCTTAAGCATTATATTCTGCTTTATTCATTTATATATTCATTAAGTAAAACTCATAATATTCCCATTGAAATCTTTATAGGCACTTTATAACTTATAATATCCAATTCCTTTGCTTAAATAGCATAACAATGCTAGAAGTGCATTATCTTTCCCAGCCTCTCTAACAAATTAGACTTGTGTTTATTTTGGTCATAATATAATCTTCTGTTCATAGTATAGTTTTTTCTTTCCTCTTCATCATGTCACGTTTTTATAGTTAATTTACTCAGACCTTTTATCAGTTACATTGAATATTTTGAGAATTCTGTAAAACAAGAGTTAAAACAACTTAAGTCCTGTTAACTTCAGTGAAATTTATTGTGATAAATTTCACTCTTTGTATTTTTTTCTATTATGCCTTCATGTTTTTGAAGACATAGTGTTCAGTAATTTGTTTACATTTGAATGTTTCAGAAACGGAGATCTGCACGAAACACACAGCGCAAGAAGTATGTTGATGATATTATGTTAGCGATATCTGATGATGAGTCTGGTAAATCTGGCTCCCCTAAACTTGATGCACCAAAGAAATCACCTGATGGTGAAGTTGCTGATGGAGCTGTGAAACCTAACTTTGTTTATATTGTGAGTACTATATAATTATTTAGTTCAATTAACTAATCAGTTGTATAATTGATTATTATTCATTTAGTTATAATATAATTATTTAATTCAGGTGTTTTTTTTTTTAATAGAATTATGCTGGAAGTTATTTTAACTGCTATAACCTTTTCTTATGTGATTAGTGGAATTTGATGAAATAGTATATCATCTCTAGTAAAGTAATTCAAGGTCAGTCATTTGCAAAAAAAAAAAAATGTATTATTGCCTCGCAATAATGGAAAAATATGTAAATGAGATGATGAGTATATCAACTCCTTTTATTTACTAATAATCATTCTATAGTGATACTGTTTGGCTGGAACATGGAATATTGCAGTAAAGAAAAAATAATGACGAGAGCTAATGATACTATTATAATTTTTTTCATCATGTATACTGTAAATTATTTTTTTAATATATAATTTTACTGTTTACATGTGTTAACAGGATATAAATTTTTTTTAATCATTAAATGAAGCTCTTAGTGGATAGAAAAATCATATATGCACTAATCTCTTGATGTTTTCATTGTCAAACCCTGGCTGGAAGAGCATCTTCTTTGGTGCAGAAACAGATGATAGACTCTGTCTTTTCACAATCAAATGAGATAAACGTAATTGGATTTGAGCTGTGGTTCAGCACATTTGGATTAATGAAATCCTGCAACGGAAACTACTGTGTCTTGGGTTCTTAATAATTGTGTAACACAATTTCTTTAGTACTTCTACACTAGGAAGCAGCAGTTATTGTTAAGCCTTAACACAAGATTTTAACAAAAATTATATGTTCCAAAAAAAAAAAGAAGATAAATAAAAATGCATATGACCTTCAGGATTGAAATTGCATGGATTTGTCTTTATCATGATAAAATGTGGTTCCGCTTTGTGGACTGTTTTTCTAAGTTCAGAATCAACAATGAGATACTTATCTAGCCATAAAATGGTAAACAATATGGAAAGTTTTATCATTCAAGTCAGTTGGGTTTTTTCATATGGAAAACATGCCCTCAACTTGGATATTTGAGATGGTCAGACACAATTTCATAGAGAAGTGAGAAGATAGGCAAATTATAAAATCGTGAAAAATTTCTTCCCATGATGTTTTGAGTTGAGCACTAATCAAATCATTAATCACACAGCAAAGATGTCTGCTTTTTACGGTATTGTGCACATTTTTATGTTCTGCATTAAAGTCCTTGATCTTTTTAGTTTCTCATGAAATTATAAAAATTGTTGACTTCAGTTAGTTTCATGTTAATAAACTTTTTCTTTGTGAAAACTCTTGGGGAGTTTTTTTTACAGACTATTTTAAGTCTGAATTCTGATCGACAGTAACATGAAGTAAATTCAGTGAGTATATTTAAATGTTGATTGTTTTGCTGCTGCAAAGACATTCACAAAATGTATTTACCGAATAAATAGATTCAATACAGTTCTGAGATCTTGACGTAGTGAATTTTTTTGCCAGATATAAAACCAGAGAATGTGACTTGCTTTCAAGTCATGATTTCACAGTCTTGATTTTACATGGTTTCATATTCTTGGCTTGGTTTCATCTATAACAAGCTGGAGAAAAGACCATTTTTGTGAAATTGCTGCAGTCAGAATGTATTATTATTACAAGATAATGGAGGTAGTAAACATTGTAGAAATCTTGTTTATTGAGTGTGGTTGTAAAATATTTGCATACAACAGAATCTTTAGAATTTAAAAGTTTCATCCAACAGAAACTGTTGAAAGTGGATGTGGGAGAGTGCTATTTATGGAAGATAACAACACAACCCTATAACTTAACAGTTTCCTAGTGCTTAGTACTAGATCTATAATTGACAGTTGTTCATGGTATGTATTTGTTAGTTCAAGTAGTAAAAGCACAAGTTTTTTAGTAGTTACTAGATCTTTCTAACTGGACAGTTTATGATATTTGTTCAGTTTATGATACACTTTTGTTCATGATACTTATTTGTTGGTTCAAGTAGTTGAAGCACAATTAATCATGTGTATCAGATTTTTTTTTTGTGTTGAATGATAAGTTTATATTATTTTATCTGAGTGACTTAATCACTACTGTGTGGTGTGATAATTTACTCACACACTCGTATTGCTGTGAATGATAGGTTAATGTGATGTGAAGAAAAACTTTGGTATAATAAAATGTTCAGTTGGATCAAATCCTTGGTTTGATTTAAATAAAATATTAATTTTGTTAATTATAATGTTTTAAATGTTTCTTAAGAGCATATCCACATTCATAACTAAATTTTTTTTTCTATTTAGCTGCTGTGCTGATTTAAAAAAAAAAAATAAATTGTGTTAGTATATAACATTAGCATTGAGCTATTTTTGTTATCTGTAACTTTGAAAATATATAGTGACACTACATGTATGTCATCAGCAAGTAGCATATTAATGACTCACAGTTATGCAACCCTCCTGTTATGTTACTTAGCATATATTATTTCATTATTTCTTGAATATTATTTAATGGTTTTTAAAATCTATGGTTTATAGTTGTCAGCAATGTTAATATTTTAGGTTATAATTAACCGAAATTATAATTTTCCATAAAAGATTTTCTACATAGTTACACTAAAATTTTTTCTTTTCCGAGTAAGTTTTTTTGATTTGCAATAAAGGTTACAAAAGTATTAGAAGGTAAAAAATGGTAATTAATTTTCATCTTTTACATTATATACATTGTGTCCCATGAAAGGGTATGCGCTTTTGATTTAGTATCGCTTGCTCATTCCCCCACCAATTCTATTGAAATGTTAACAGCCCTTTTAATGAAGGTTCTAAAAATGTTCTGTAAAAATTTCAACCTTCTAGGATTTATAGAAACAAAATGGTAGCTTTGAAATAAAAACATCAATTACAGATAAACTACATTTTTATTCATTACAAAATAGCTAGTAAATAATAAAAAAAGATGTATTGTTAAACATCTGTTCAAATTGAAAAAAAGTTAATAATTGGTCCTAACCATCAATAATAATCTTACTGTGTTTAATTATTCTACTTCTAATTTTCATTTGTTTTTAACCACTTACCAGTCATTTTTTAATGAATAAAAATGTGGTTTATCTGAAATTTATGTTTTTATTTCAAAGCTGCCACTTTGTTTCTGTAATTTCTAGAAGGTTGAAATTTTTACAACATTTTTAGAATCTTTAATTAAAAGGTTTGTAAAGTTTCAATAGAATCAGTGGGAGAAAGGGTGAATAATAAATCAAAAGCTTATACCTCTTCATAGGACACACTACATATTACTACCATTAGTTATTAGAAGATAGTCTTTATTACAACATTTAACTACAATTATAAAAGTTACAGTTGGAAGATTAGTACAATTGAAAAATATTTTACTAATAAGGTTTGTCACAAGTAGCCTGTGTTTTATTTGTAAAAATAGCCAATTAATTTACTGTTATATTCTAACAATTATTTTTCAGGTTTTCAAAAAACATAGCATTTTAAACATTTTTAAAAGAGTTTATTATTTTAAAATACTTAAATCCTAAGAAATGATAACGCATTATATATTCAAATTATATAAAATATCTTTAAAGAATGAGTTGTAAAAAAAAAAAAATTACAATAAAATAATTTTTTTTTTACAATTTTATTTAAAAAATTTTTATTATTAATTTTTCCACATCTATAATGTTTAGACTATAAGGAATTTGCTCAAAATTAATTTAAAAAAATACGAAAATGATTTATTTGAAGTGAGCTAATGAAAGAGTAATATAATTCATTACAATTTATGAAAAATTGTAATTCATCAAAATTTTATGAAAAAATCAGGTAACAATCAAATATAATTTTAACACATTTGTTCCCAGGCAGCACATAGTGTCAGGTGAATTATTTTCACTAACCAGTAATACACAGCAAAAAACCCTCCCAACACACCAGCCTACCACATAAAAAGTTTCAGGCCTTTATCATACACCAGTCAGAAATGAATTACGATTATGTTCAATGAAGACAGTGGCACACATGTGCCCGTGTTTATTGATGGAACCAGCCAGCACATATATGTGCCGCTGGTATGTGGTGAAAAATCAGATGGCACAACCATGTGCCGACTGCCCTATTTTAAATAAAAATATTTCATAGTCTGGGAGCGAACTTGTTAATAAAGTTAAAAAAATTCTATAATATATTATTAAAACAGCTTCTTAATTTGAATTAAGTAAATTAATTTTGTGGAAGGAGCCTTAGCTATGAAAATATTCAAACTCAAGAGTCCATACATAAGCTGGAGAATTTGGGAATCAAATTCTCCAGTTCAGATTCAGGAGAATCTGGGTAGTGGAAACACTTAAAATTGGTTTCATTGTGTTTACCTTTGAATTACAATGTTTGCACCTTTTTTAATGTCATCCTTCTGTTTTCTGCTTTAGGGAGGTATACAGGCAGCTGACTTTTTGTCATTAATTTTGGCTCCTTTATAAGTGGCACATCAGAGCAAGTCTGGCATCAAATAATGGCCAATTTTTATCTAAAAATTGTGCAGATCCATTTTATTGCCTCTAAATTTATTGAATATAAAGTGGCTATTTATTAGCATCATTTGGATTATGTGTATAACCAGCTGTTTTAACTATCTAAGGCTATTACGAGAGGAGGGGTAACAAGCCAATCTTGATTCTATCACCTTTTTATGCGTTTACTTAATCTACTATCATGTGGTTTTTTTTTTTTGTTTTCACACCTCCCTTTACCTTTTACAGTAACCTTCTGTATATCAAACTCTGTCAAAATGGATAGGTTACCTTGCTTGTCTTTCCACTTTCTGATACATACTCCTTCAGGGAGTTCATGTATTTTCACTATGAAGTACTTTGGAGGGGGGGTTTTCTTTTCTTTTGAACTGTAGTGTTCATATGCAGTAAATATCATGCTCTAATAATTTTTCAGCAAATGAAATTCTATTGTAAAAATTATCTATAAATAAGGTACAACTATAGTTGGTTCTTTCTATTAATTTACAGATCACCTTTGAGGTCTGATCAGAGCCCCCAAATCTAGATCACTGGCTCTGCATAAGCAAGCAGTTTTCAGATCATTCCATTACAGTCTGCTAAATGTGCAGTTTAATGCTGTATTTGTGTCTGTGTACTGTTAAAAATTTAATGCTGTTTCAAAGAAAACCATGATTTGTCAAGTTTTTTGTTGAGGAAGGTTAAATTTCAAGCATTTTTTAAATAAAAAAAGTCAGTCAGTGGGCAAAATTTTTTAAGACCATAATTTTTATTTTTTTCATATTCAGATTAAAAAAGCAGTGCTCTTAAAATAATTAAAAATATATCTCTACTTAAATTTTTAAACCATAATCTAAAAACATCAGTTTGGAAATAGCCATTTATCTATTAATTCATACGATGTTCATCATGTACAAAAAATAAAAAAAATAATTTCCTCTAATGTAATATATTTCCACACTGTTATTGTATTGTGGTTACTGGTAATTGGCGTAACAGCTCTACAGCATATTTATTGCTGTGATTAGCCATAAAAGTAAAACGGCCAAGAATAGACAGAAAAACATGTCACATCAGGCAATTCTGTTTTTATTTTATTTGTAAACTAAATCAGACATTGACACCTGTTTTCCATTCATTGTGAATATTAAGGATTGACAATATTGGATTGAGCTAGTAGCTGGAATTCACCCAGGAAGTACTGGATGTATTTCCTCTGAAGTAATACCTTATGGTGGTTCCGGAGGCTAAACAGAAAAAGAGTAGTAGGAACACACTCAGGATATAGTGGAAGTAGGCCTATTTACTTGAACTGGCTGCAATTCTTTGTATGTAAGCTGATGAATCAGGGGGAAGGAAGCCGATCCCTTTGTATCCAGATCCAGGGAGTACTGCTGCTTGTATGTACCTCTTCATTACCCTCTTCCTTTAATAAGTTTGAGTGGAATGTGATAAGAACATCTCATCTTCGAAATCCCAGCAATCTAATATACATGCCAGTTCTTCATTGATTTCAATTTTACATAGTTTTCTTTTGCTTGAGTGAGTTCCAGAATTGGAAGTCTGCATTTCCATTCTGAAACAGATAAAAATCAAAACACTAAAGTAAAAAATTGCATGACTAATATTACAAAATTATAAGTATTTGTAGCATGCTAAAAAAAAAAAATTGCGTTAATCCAATTTTCTGTAAAACAATCTTCCAGAAATTATTAAAAAAAAAAAATGATTATGTTGAACAAAGCTGTAAGTATAAATGTTCTACCTACCAAACCGAAGAATTGTTTCTTTGTATAAATACACAGTAATGAAATTATCAGTTGCTGACAAAAAGTAGGAGAGTACAGAAGAATCCCTTTTCCCTTGACGCATAAGTGGTGTCACATGCATGGAGCAATTTTCCT
This sequence comes from Zanna intricata, assembly GCA_010016005.3. Lineage (NCBI taxonomy): Eukaryota > Metazoa > Arthropoda > Insecta > Hemiptera > Fulgoridae > Zanna > Zanna intricata. Next base: position 37,500 of record JAAAKQ030286402.1, on the reverse strand, counting down.
TCTATGACACCACCATGGAGTCATCAACATTGCATTGTTAAAATATTTTCTTATAACATACAAAAGAGAAAGATTTTCTGCTAGTTACATAAATGCTTATCTAACAGAATAAATATGTGCACTTTTTATAAATGTATAAATTGGGTGAGGGAATAAATTGCTGATCATTAGTTTATAAAAGATTACCCATCGGGTTGGTGCAGTGGTTAAACTCTTCACTGCAAATCGAAGTCGTAAGTTCTAAGGTTCAAATCCTGTAAAGCTGTTTTATATGGATTTGAATATTAGATCGTGGGTACTGGTGTTCTTTGGTGTTTGGGTTTCAATTAACCACACATCTTAGGAATGGTCGATCTAAGACTATAAGGACTTCATTTACATTCATATACATTATTCTCATTCATCCTCTGAAATAATACTTTACATTGGTTCCGGAGGCTAAACAGAAAAAAAAAAAGAGAGAGTTGTAAAAAGTTAAAATGTTTTTTGTATATATTTTTTCTTTCTTAATTCACATATGGGTTTTCATAATTTTTTAATATAGTAATACTCAGTTATTTCAGTGAAACCAGAAATGAAAAATCCATCTCTTGATGAATAATTAAAAACAAAATTTATTATTTATATCTATGTCTGAGAATTCCATTAGGCAGTTAAATTACTCCCATAAATTTTATTTCTTCTTTAAACTGGTATGTTCGTATTACAAAAGACCTTTCTTTATACAATAAGAACCTCAATTACTGTAAGTTTACTATCAGCCGTCAATTAGGAAATAGCCTCCAGGTAGATTTTTCATTTTCAGAATTTAAACATAAGGAATATTAAGTAATATATTTAGATGAGTACTCTTAAAATAATTGAGCTTGAGACCAATACAATAACAGTTTTCCTCTGTGCAGAATACTACAGATGAAGACTCCATGGTTGTGCAGTACATTCTAGCAGCCCGTAAAGGAAGACGAGAAGCAAAACCAGATGTTGCTGATAAACCGGTTGAAGAAACTAAATCCAATGATATACAAGATATAATTAAAGAAGAAAAAATTGAAGTAATTGGGGAACCTGAAGAAAAAGAAAATAAAGGTAATGAAGGGCAAAATGATAATGAAATTGAAAATATAAACCTACATGTTGAAATCGCTCCAGAAATTAATAGTTCTGTTAAAATAGATCAGAGTGAATGTATTAAACCTGAAGTTCCTCAACCTGTAATTACACAGTCATCAAATGAACTTGTAGAGTCTAATTCTGATAAACAGCAGGAAGAACCAGCAGTGCTGCCGCCACCACCACCACCACCATCATCATCACCACCACCACCACCTTCAACACCACTGCCACCTCCACCACTACCACCACCACCACCACCACTATCACCACTACTA
>JAAAKQ030286402.1:18639-31305 GCA_010016005.3 Zanna intricata | reverse complement strand
GCGTATATGATCATTTATGCAGTTTTGCAGCGCGGTAATAGAAACTTCAACTGGTCTTTCAGAGCAGTGGAGATCAGTTACACTTGTTCTGCTTAAATTAAACTTGTTCCACCAGTATTTATTTGTGTATCAAGTTCATTCCAGTTTTGTCTGGTTCACTTGAATCTTTTATTGAATTTTCAATGATATAATAATAAATTTTGATGCGTGTGTTTTCAAAACAGTTATGGTTTTATTTTGAACATCGTAACATGATTTTTAAATTGTGAGTTTGGAGTGTAAATAATTAATAATCAGTAGGATTAATTAGTAATTTTGTTTTCAAACTTGTCAGTTATAATTTAGAATGTAAGTGTAAAAATATATATTGTTTCAAATTCTATAAAGATGCAGATTCTGTCAATGTAAAAGTTTTTTTTTTTTAATAGAAAACATTTTATTAAAATGTTTCAGGTAATAGTTAAGATGTATGTTTTCTGATAACAATGGTTTCATAATATCTTGTAACTGAAGTGTATATTAAATCACTTTTTTCTCTTTGTAATTTCTATTTTTTATTATTCTGTTTAAGTTTTAATTTCATTATATATTTATCTATTTATTATATGAATTTATGTGAAGATCTATTTTTTTTAGAGAAGGTAAATCTTTTTGAGCATTTCTTGGAATTTTGACATCCTTTATATTTGTAGTTAATATTTTTTTGAATTAAACTTTTTTTGCCTGTACAGGACTAATTTTAAATTATTAAAAAGAGTTAAATTTTTATTATATTTCTTTTTTCTGTCTTGATGATCTGATACGTTGAAGGATGTTAGTATTTTAATGTACAGTACATGACAGTTTATTCTATTTTTACTTTCCTGGCTATAATGATGTATGCTGCTTTAGCAATAATGGGTAAATAATTGATAGTGCCCATAAACAGGTACTATCGATAAAGAAATCTAAAAAAAAAATTGTCTTTTTTTGTGCCTTTAGAAGACAATAAAATAAATTCTAAGCAGTTTTTTAATCCCATGCTTCCCTAGGCAAAAAATCTATTTTTGTCTGACAGACTTTAGTGCATATATATATGTTGGCCTGTGACTGATTTTCTTCCTACTTCGAGAAGAAAATTTATTAATTTTTTGCAAGAACTGGAAAAAGGGGTGGGGATTTTTTGGTTGAAATAACATTTTGATCCTCACTGGAGCACTTTTAAAAAACTCCTAATACAAAATTTTTTTTGTCAAGATCAGCAATTGCCAAAGTTTTTATTAATATTGCATTTTTAAAAAACAACTATATTTTTATTATTTTTTTTTTTAGCTGTATTTTGCTTTTTTTAAAAAACTGATTGAATGGGAGTTTTTTTACATCTATTTTTCCTCATCAATAGGCCTTCAAACTAGTATAAAAGTTTTTCCTCCATCCCACTCCATTTAAAAAAAAATCAATAACATAAAAATTGATTATGGTACATGAATTCTTTTTAGATATACTGTTAAAGAAAAAATTTTAGCTTAGTAATTGAACTTTTTTAAATTATTTTATCATAAAGTAACAAATAGTGCTTAAAATTTATTAAATTGAAAAACAATTCCTGGTGTAAAAATGAATTTATGTCGTTATCAGCCTAGCCGGGAAAGTTAAGCAAGCCATTGTCATCTTTATTTTATGTATATGTAAAATGTAACTACAAACTTCAATGAATTGTTGATGTACTTTTAAGCAATTTTTTTGAAAATATTTAAATGTTCATTAAATATTTTGAAAATTATTTATTTTAAAGTAGGCTTTACATTATTGACTTACTTTATCAGATTCTGTTTTAACATAAAAATAAATTACTTTCAGATTTTGCTATTACTTATTGCCACCAAACTTTATGTGCCAATTCACTTTCTGTAATTTTTTTAATGTAAATATTAAAAAAAAGTTCTTAGTGTAGTTTAGTATGTTCTTTTATTTTTTACTATTAAATGATTTTTTTAGTGAAATAAATTTGCATGAATTCATTAATTATAGAAACATAATTATAAAAGACATTGATCTGTTTAATTTTATCATTTTTATTGTTACTTGTATTTATTATTTAAATGTTAAGAAGATTGCTGTTTTTTAATCTAATTCGTTTCTTTTTTTTTTTTTTTTGTTATAGTTGGAGGAAGATCCGTTCAACCCAGATTATGTTGAGGTTGATCGGGTATTGGATATGGCTGAACACAATGACCCCAATACTGGTAAGAGTATAAAGCATTATTTGGTTAAATGGCGGTCATTACAATATGAAGATAGCACATGGGAGTTAGAAGAAGATATAGATCCGGCAAAAATTCAACAGTATGAACGTTTCAGTGAAATGCCTCCAAAAGATCAATGGAAGGTAATAAATTATTAAAAAATTTGATTTATGTACCGAGATTATATTTAAAGTATGTATTAGAAATACTATAAATGAAAAAGAATTTGTACTTTTTCAATGAATAATTAATATTTAGACTGAGAGTGTACTCAGTAATATGACAATTATGACAGCAGACTGTATAATTAGTGATTACTGGAACTAAAGTGTCTGTCAGTATTCTGTATTTGATGGGTTAATAAAAAGAAGAGAAAGAACTCATTAAACGTTGTTTAATGGTTTAGGTTTTTTGCTGATGTATTTTTTCTTCATTGAATCCTTTTAGGCTGGGAAATTACTTATTTTTGACCACTATTTTACCTCTTTCTGTTGAATATTATGAAATTGCATACAGAATTAATCTATATTATAGTCTGCAACTATAGATTTTTCTGTCTTTTTTTTTTTATCAGTCTGTATAATAATGGAATGCAATAAATTTTTATTATTTTAAACAACAAATAGCTTCTTTAAAAAAAAAAAGTAATGCAATTAGTATTTTCTAATGATTTCAAAAACTATAACAAACATATGCTATGTTATTAATCTAAAAAAAATTAAAATAATTGTTTGATCCTATAAAAAAAAAAAGAATGGTTATTTTAATTCTCATTGTCAACCATCATTTATCATAAAAACATTGAATTTATGCTTTTATAACAATGGATCTTAATGTAAATGTCTATATGTTCTATTTTTCATTAAACATTCATATAATAAATTTTCAAGATCAACTATATTTTTTTAAAATAAATTTTTTTAGAGGAATAAGAGGATATAGTAGAGTATGCAAATGTACTTATTACTTCTTTTGTATTGGAAAGACTAAAATAATGTATCCTTTGTATTTATAATGTTTGTAATCACTAATAATAATTTGTGGTGTTAAAATACTCTTTCTTCTCAGTTTATGACATAAGTATCATTTTTTGTATATGTGGTAATAGTGTTTTGGTTGGTATTTCAAAAAGTACTCAGAAGGAGTGAGAGCAATGGCATGTGATAGATACAGAGATTGAGGATTTCTTTTTCATCAGATAGCTTTTTGGTTTTCATTTTTAATGATCTTTAGATTTTTGGTTTGCATTGTTAATGATCATTTTTCATAAATATTCTTTTCCAGTATTAAGTCAGATTGTAATGAATGTCATCCTTCTTAAAATCTTTGTCTGGCTATATCCTCTTATGTTAGACTTTCAACCACGTTGATCAATCTCTACTGATCTTCCTGTGGTTAAAAGTTTTTTAAAATTTTGTTTAATAAAGCCAAAGAAAATCTCATCTGCAGTATTCTTGTTTCTTAAACTAAGAATGTATACAACTTGAATCTTTGTACTAGCTTAAAAAATATTACATATTGTATTTAACCGCTAATTTTCTCCAAATTTATATTTCAGCCAAAGAAAAAACCTACAGCTGATGATTGGTGCAAACTTGATGAGTCTCCTGTATATAAGAATGGAAACATGCTTAGGGCATATCAATTAGAAGGATTAAACTGGTTGTTGTTTTCATGGTATAATGGGTACGTATGACTCTTATTTATAATTGTTTAATCTATGTAATGAACAAAGAGTTCATAAGTTACAGCTGTTCAGAAAAGCTGTTTATCAAAACTGTTTAACATCTCCATCTCAGAAAAATATCCATTTAATTCTCTTGAATAAAAATAAATGTTGAAACAGTGGTTGGTGGAAGTAGAATAAAAGAGGTTAAGAGGAGTATGTGTGTGTGTGTGTGTGCGCGCGCGCGCGCGCGCGTGTGTAAATGGAATACCACTTCTAACTAGAAGGTGTATTCCATTTTAATTTAACAAATTTTCAAAAATTTTATTGCATCACTATTTTTTATTTTTGTGATATTTGGTATATGAGAACTGCCAACCCTAGTAGTGTACAAAAAATATTTTTTTATATTAAAAAAAAAATTGTGAATAATAGACTAATTTTCTCTAACTTGCCAATAGATAAAAAAATAATTTTCAGCACTTTTTCCATGAGCTGTTGCCTTCTTATTTTATCTCATAAAATTGTCAAAATGGACCCTTTTGAAAAACTAAAGATGGAACTTCATCTTAGAGTACTCAAAATTAATTTTGTTATATAACTAAATCTTGTAACGTTTACTGAAGTTACTTTTACAAATTGTTTTTTTTTTTTAATTTTGGGCCCAAAATAAATAATGAAGGGCTTAGGGTAACAGGCCTGATTTTACCTTTTAATTCTTAGGTGCTAGTAGTAATTACAAAAAAAAAAAATTGGACTGTTACTGAGTGTCCTTGATTAAAAAAAATGGCTACCAAATCATAAGATTTTGAAAATGCCTCATTTTTGGGACTCAAAAACCACATGTGGGACAGGCAAAAGTCTGAAATATTTACAGCAGTAAGTACTTTTTATATACTTTAAACCAATTAAAATTTATTTTGTTACTCAAACGGGTTGACGAGTAATGAAGCCATCAAAACCATTAAAAACACTTCCTTCTAACCGTGAACAATGTATCCCAAAGATTCACAGCATGCATTTTTTCAGATAATAATTTCGACCTACTCTACAAAATATTTGTTATGTCCACAATGAGATAGCTTATATTATTCTAGATAGTTTGTTACTTAAAGTATGGCTCATACAGCCACATGCAAACACATTTTTAAACTCGAAAGTGAATAATGTTGCATGGACATGAATGTATGCACTATGATGTATGGACATCATAGAAGGCTCAATTACTGTTTTGATTTCAATGTGATATGTTTTATTGTTGCTAGTGTTAATATTGTGGTTAGGTAATTTACATTTGTCTATAAAGTAATTTTATTAGCAGTGAACTTCTCTTTTATGTGACATTTTTTTTTATTAATTTTGTTAATTAGAGAAATTTTTATTTTAGCTATAGAGAAACTGGGATAAGACAAAGTGCGATGCAATTGGTAGTTTTATAATTTATACTAACTGTATTGTTATTATAAGAATCCCTGCATTTTATAAAAATGGATTGTGGAGTGTTCAATTGGCGTTCACACTGAAACAGTATATCGCAAATTGGCTCACATAGATCTTTCTCCCTCCCTATCATTCCCCCCTCCTCTGTGTGTATGCACATGCACGCACATATGTCACCCACCAAAATGTAAAATTCATGTTATCTGCTAAAAAAATTAAGTTTGATTATAACATTTTTTCCTTTAATCATCATATGATGTAGAAAATGAAACGTGTTTGCTGTCACAGAGTGAAAAATGTCCAGGCACTAATGAAGTGCTCATATTACTGAGCACTTGCTGGGATTACTTGATTACTGAGAGCAGGTGTGATTTTGATTCTGAAATTATCTTCAAATAAACTTAACTACTCAAATTCTTTCATTTCAAGAGTACTTAGATAAACTTACTGAAAATTTAAATAATCTTAAAAGGCATCATTTTGCTGCAAAGAAACAAGCTAATTTCCTCAACAGTAAAAAAAAAAAAAACAGGAAACTTGTTGGAGGATGAATATATTGTAATTGGAGACTTCTCTCAAAATTTTCCTTTTGTTATACAGGATACAGGAAGTCCAGTTATATCACTGGTCAAAAGCTTAAGCCACAGTTCATCCATTTCTCATATATTTTAAAAAAGAAGGAAAATTACAAAGCCAAAGCTATTGTGTGATTAGTGAATTCTTGAAGTACAATAGTACATTATTGTTCTGCTTCCAAAAGCAAGTTACAAATAAAGTAAAAGCACTGTTACCAAAAGTTAATCAGTTATTTTATTTTTTCTGATGGCTCCTCAGCCCAGTAAAAAAAAAAAATATTCATGAATTTGTGCTACCAGTAAGAAGATTTTGAAATCGCAGCAGAGAAGGCCTTTTTATTTGCCACTACCATGGACTGTAAAAAGGACTAAATCAAGCTTTCAAAGGACGGTCAACAATCAAATTGTTTCACCTTCTGAAATGTACAATTATTGCAGACAATATTAAAAATATAACATTTATTTTTTGCTCTAATGAGCACTAATGAACACTAAGATGTTTAAGAGACTGAAGAATGTTTAGAAGACTTAGAATAATAAAGAATTAGGAGTCTCAGTTCTCGTTATCAAGTAATCACAACAGTCATAGAAAAAAGAACTTGCAGTTATGTTTCAACAAGTGAGAAACGTATCTGAAAGTCCCCACATGACTTCTGAATCAGAAACATTTAGCATCAGTACACAAGGACATTACTGTGTCTGATTGCTTTATAGGTTTATCAAAGCTAAAATGTAAAAATTATGTCTGCTGCGAATACATTGGCAAGTGGTGGTTAGATGAAGTCGTCATTGTAGTCAAAATATATGAAAATGAAGAGGAATATCGTATAGACTTTTTCTATCTGCAGGTTCCTGGTACTTCATTCAAGAAATAATTGAAGGATACTCAAACATTCGTTCAACTGGAAAATATTTTGAAGATTCTCATGCCTTCAGAGCTTTTTCTATTTACTACTCGAAGAGGACACACATTACACCAAAGATGAATGAGGACTTATCCTCATATCCATTTCTATCCAATAAAAAAATGGCAGGAACACTAAATTATATTAAGTTTTTTATCGAAAACTGCAAGATTTATTCATCACTTCCATAGCAGGAGTATAATAAGGTTAAAGTGAATTGAATAACTTGTTAATGTGTTTGAAGTTTATTATTCTGTAATTGATTATTTATCATTTTGTAATTAACTATTTATTAATTATAATTTATTCATTTTAATGGATTTAGTTGTAGTTTTTATAATCTAAAAAAAATTAATATCAGTATTTTTGGATACTTTGTTTTTGGTTAGAGGGAACAGTGTTTTTAGTGGATTGGTTGGCTTCATTACTCGTCAACATCTTTGAGTAATAAGATAATATGGTTTTTAAGTATATAAAAAGTACTTCTGTAAACATTTTAGATTTTTGCCACCTGTTCCACATGTGGTTTTTAGGCCACAAAAATGAGACATTTTCAAAATCTTATGATTTGGTGGTCTTTTCTATTTAATGAAGGAAGGAAACTCGGTAACAGTCCAATTTTGTTTTATAAGTACTACTAGTACCTAAGAGTTAAAAGATAAAAAAAAAAAAGGCCGTTACCCCAAGTCCTTTGTTATTTATTTTGGGCCCAAAGTATGAAAAAACAACAATTTGTAAATAATTTCAGTAAACATTACAAGATTTAGTTATGTAACAAAATGAATTTTGAGTACTGTTAAGATGAAGTTCCATCTTTATTGTTTCCAAAAAGCCCTTTTTGACCTCTGTATGATGTAAAATAAGGCGACTACAACTCATGGAAAAAGTTACTAAAATGTCCGTTTTTTACCTGTTGGCGAGTTAGAAAATAATATATTAATCAAGTAAAAAAATTGTTTAAATTATAAAAAAATATTTTTTGGCTACTAAAAGATGGGTAGTTTATCATATACCAAATATCATCAAAATCAAAAATAGTGATGCACTGATCATTTTTTGAATTAAAATGGAATACCCCAGAAGACAGGTGGTAAAACACAATTATACAAGTGGTAGAATAAAATTATTATTAGTTTCAGTTTATTGTGAGACCATCACATAAGAACAGCAAATTTATTATTTTATTAATACATTTAAGTTTGTCTTATTTTGCCATGTTCAAGGTATTCTTTGGATGATTGTAATGTAACTTGTGTACTACAAAACACAAATTGTGTAACCATTAACCAAATAATTTTTGTTTGAACAAATGAATTTATACAATTGCAGCATGATGTTTAATTATAATGATGAAAATATAATTTGTTTAGTAATTTAAATGGTATCTAGTGTTATGGCCATTAGCAAAGAATAAAATGTGAATGCTTTTGTGAGAAGGTGAAGTGTGTATAATATGCTCTTCACTCATGTAGTATCTTAAATACTATATGAGTGAAGAAAAAGAAATTGCTGCATGATTTTCAGACTGGATATTATTCTCTTGGGTCGCTAGAAAATTCAAGAGGGCCTTTGTATAATAAGGGTCTGTTTGTATATTCTGTCCTTTATAAGTTAACTTACATTGGGTCTTCCAAACAGCTCTGCAGTTGAATTCATTTTTCAGACAAAACATGTGTTGTCATCAGAATATTGTCATAGTTATTATATTCATCAAAATAAATTTAAAAAATAATCTAATCAATTTTTGTTGTTATATGATAATTGGCTTATACTCGTTTATATTTGACTTGACTCCATGATTAGTAGTTTGATAGACCTCCTTGGTACTTTTGGGTGTGTCTTTAAAAATGATTCAGTTTGTTAACTTCTGCATCTTTTTTTAATGTTTTTATGTATTTTCTTCTTGCTTTTTTTTTTGTTATGTATTAATTGTTACATTGTTAGCTTTTTGATGTAATGGAGTATAAAGTTATTAGAGATGCAACTTTCCATCTTTCTAAGGACCATCTTTTTGCTTAGCTGAACTAATGTCTTGAATATTTTTCTCCTTTCTACAGTTTTTTTTTTTTTTTTTTTTTGAGAAAGAAATGATTTACTCAACATTTCTAATTAAAATTTATTTTTTTCAATTGATGAAATAATTGATTAATTCTATAGCATGAAATTTTTGGAAGGAATTATTTAAGAAAATGTACTCTTAATTAAAGAAATCAATAAAATAGTTTTCATTCTGCTTTATTGTAATTTAATTTCAGATTATCTTTTAATCCCTAACTTTTCCAACTGAAAAGTATTCCTATACAGTAGAAAATTTAGGGTGTTTGAAGTGGTATATAATAATCTTTGCAATTACACTGAGTATAACATAAACATTCTGTTATACCTTTCTGATGTATAAAAAACTTAAATTTTTTCATATAAGATAATTTTAAATTCTCATTACATTTTGTCTATTGTATAAATTAACTAAAAGTTAATTAAGAAAAATGATGTGGTATTAGTAGAACAAATCAGGGATTGTAAGATGTATTTGTATTGATTTTATTTTTTTTTTAACGAACTGGCATAATGTTTCTCTTGTTTCTTTCACAGGAGAAATTGTATACTTGCTGATGAAATGGGTCTTGGGAAAACAATTCAGTCCCTAACCTTCATACATGCAGTTCATGAATATGGCATTAGAGGTCCATTTCTCGTCATAGCTCCATTATCTACTATTCCCAATTGGCAAAGGGAATTTGAAGCTTGGACTGATCTAAATGTGATCATTTACCATGGCTCGTAAGTACCTAATATGATTTTATTTCAGAACATGATACAATCTATTTTTCCTTTTACATTTACATTCATTATTCTTTACATCTTGTCTATTTTTTTTTATTATATATATTAAAACTTGAATTACTATGTATAATAAAACTGATTTTAAATAAACACCGATTTTACATCAGTCATTATAAATCAAAATTATTATTATTTTATATATCAGTTGTGGGTCATTGTTAATATTTGTCTATGATCTGACTTTGTTTTTTTTTTTTGTTATTACTAAAAAAGTTTTCTCTTTTACAGATCAGCAAGTCGTAATATGCTTCAAGAATATGAGATGTATTTTAGAAACGAGAAAAATCAGATAATGAAAGAATTACCTAAGTTTAATGTTTTAATAACAACGTTTGAAATAATCATATCTGATTGTTTAGAATTAAAAGAATTCAGTTGGCGGCTTTGTGTTATTGATGAAGCCCATCGTTTAAAAAATAGAAACTGTAAACTTTTAGAAGGCCTCCGTCTTTTAAATCTGGTGGGTGTTACAGTTATTCATTTGTTAAGATATAATATACTGTCTGATTATACTGATCCAACAAAGATTTTGTTAAATGAGAGTGAATAACTCACTCTGTAGTTTTTCATGCTGATTTCAAATATGAAATCAGAATTTATCTATCAGGCATTAACTCCACAAGCATAGCATTTTGTGAACATATTTTATTATATTATCAACTTAATAGTATTATTTATTTATTACAGTCCCTTAATTGTTATCACATTGATTTGTTAGAGTTAGTCATTATGATTGTTATTTACATGCTAATTAAAATGAACAAGAATATGATTCATTCTTCCTGTTTTCATCTTATTATAAAGATATCATTCACTCATTAGTTATTTCTGTCATTATTATATTTGATTATAACTGTTACACAGACTAGAGAAATATTTTTAATTATCGTTCAAGTGCGAATTTTCGTGTCTGTAACATTCAGTTTTGTAGTTTGCATTTATGTTGTTTTTGCAGGTATATGTTGTTCAATAAAGAAGTGTGTATTTATAAAATTAATGTATTTGTAAAGTGTTTCTTTTTAAACAATATTAGTTATTTTAATTTATTAACAATGCCTAGCAGTTGCATTTATCATCCAAACAATTTCCTGTACTACATATGTAGTGAGGTAAACATTGACGTCTCAGAAAAAAAATATAACTCCACTGATAATAAAGTTGTATGAACTGTATTTTGAATGTACATTAGGTGATCAAGACAAATCTTGGGCTCCTCATATTTGCTGTGCTTCTTGTGTAACATTGTTGACTGGTTGGCTAAACAGATCTCATCACATGCCATTTGCAGTTTCAGTGGCTTGGAGAGAACTGAAAGGATCACACCACAGGCTGTTATTTTTGTGTAATAAAGATATCTGGAATAACAGCTAAAACTAGACATACTGTTAAGTACTGACATTCCCTCTGCCATGAGGCCAGTGCCATATAGCTTCCAATTTCAGTACCTCCAGAAACATGGAACTTGGATTAAAATAAAAGTGTAATGTCTTGTGCTGACTTATCAGGTGATAAAAAAAGAGATCTAAACTTTTTAGAAAATAGACATATTGAACCCCATTTAATTAATCGGTCAGAATTAAATGATGTGGTTCGTGAACTAAATTTATCAACAAGTCAAGACTGAAAGGTTGCATCTTTTGTAACCAAATACTAAAATAAATGATTTACATGATAGTCAGAATTTGAATATTCTTCTCTCAGTATGAAAACTTAGTTTACTGTAATGATGTAGTTTCTGGAGATAAGGACCATTCTGAGAATGGCAACTTTTTATTGACTTTTCAAGGCTTAATTTGAAAGCTGTTCTACTTCACACTAGAAATAAATATCCATCTATGCCATTTGCCCATGCTGTTCACATGAAGGAGTCAATGAAAATATGTAACTTGAATTCAGTATGAGAAATATTTTGACATATTTATGGAGATCTGAAATAATAGTGCTTTTACTTGGACTATAACTTGGATACACTAAGTGCTGTTGCTTTTTGTGCGTATGGGATGGCAGAGATAGGAAAAACCATTACATAAAAGAGCAGTGGCCAAAGAGAGAGATACTTTCCTCTCTTGAGAGAGTAGATTGTTATAAGGTGCATTAGTAAAACTAGAAGAAATTAACCTTCCACCACTACATATTAAGCTAGGTTTATTCAGACATTTTGTTAAAGTATGGATTGTAATGGTGCAGGGTTTTAATTTCTGAAAAGCAAATTCCCTAATATAAGCAATGCTAAAATAAAGAAAAGTATATTTGTTGAACCACAAATAAGCAAACTGTGAGTGATCTGGCGTTTGAATAATGTATGAATGACTTGGAGGTGCTGCATGGAAATCATTTCAAAATGTGCTAAACATTTTTGGAAACCATAAGGCCAGTAACTTCAGAGAATTTGTGAGTGAACTTTTTCAAAACTACAAAGAACTTGGGTGTAACATGTTACTCAAAATCCATTTCTCACACTCGCATTTGAATTTTTTTCTTAACAATCTCTGTGCTGTCAGTGATGAACATGGGGTACGCTTTCACTAGGAGATATCTACAGTGAAAACTCAATACCAAGGAAAATGGAACCCAAAAACATTACCTGACTACTGTTGGAATTTAAAGAGGGGTCTACTACAGCACATTACAACAGAAAATCCAAAAGAAATAAATTTTAGGTGAGTACAAAATGCATGTAATGTATTGTCATATTAAATTCACCATACACTTTTTATTTCAAAAGAAATTTCGATTACAAAAAAAAAAAACCGAGCCTGATAGAGAAAAAACCTATTAACTTGCATGAAATCAGCATTAAAAATGCTGTAAGAATTAGTCATTCACTCTCATTTAACAAACAAAAAATTAAAATTATGTTGACCAGTGTTATTATTATTTATTTGTTTGTTTAATATTATCTATCCTTAAATGTTTTTTTGTACTCTAAATTTAATACCAATTTTATTAAGGTAAGGTTTCAGATGCTGATATCCTAATTCAACAACTTTTTTTTATTTATAAAAAAAAAA